>JAMZAV010003099.1:0-75596 GCA_024449915.1 Sweltsa coloradensis
TAGACGTGTGTGGCCTATTCGAATTCTGGACAATACCACCACTTCTCTACGTGAGAGTCGAGACGTAGGAGGACAAATTTTATTAGTCATTTTGGGTATCACACTATGCAATTTGTTACCTTGAACCACAACACAAGATGCTTGACGCGAATCCAACAATCGTGGCTCTTTTTCGTCTAACACTTTCTTCTTTCCAAGTCTTCTCAACAGTTCTTGCCTAAATTTATTTTCAGTTCCCACCACTGTTTCGGTTGAGACCAATCCCAAGCTATTTTTTTTTAAATTTTTTTTAAGGACGCGTCATCCGTTAGGTCATAATGCATTACTCTAGACTAGGGGGGGGGGGAGGAAAGGCCCATGCTGGTCTGAACCAGCCACGGGTAAGGGGAGGAAGGTGGGTTTCTCACGTCGCGGTCGTCATCGTTTTTGGCATCGTTCGTTGTGTCATTGTCATCGTCGTCGGGGGGTCGTCAAGGGAAGGGGGCTAGGTCCCCGACGAGGATTGCCAGAGCTCGCCTCTAGTTTTGGTGAGTAATATACTACCCTTAGT
Source organism: Sweltsa coloradensis (assembly GCA_024449915.1). Taxonomy (NCBI): domain Eukaryota; kingdom Metazoa; phylum Arthropoda; class Insecta; order Plecoptera; family Chloroperlidae; genus Sweltsa; species Sweltsa coloradensis. Next base: position 551 of record JAMZAV010003099.1, read on the forward strand.
ACTAGCTGATGTTTGCGAGGTGGTTTTTCCTTGTACGATTAGCAGATCCATGCTCTGGTCCAATTCTATACCCCGGGCCAAGATGGAGGAAATGAAAAACAGAAAGTTTACCGAAAAGAGAGTTTGTACGGTTAGCAGAGATTAAGAGAAAAGTAGAAAGACCCCTGAAAGGTGGTTTAACAAACATAAGGGTCACCTTCAATTTTATTTGGATTAAGGACGCATCAATCGTTAGGTAAAATTGCACAACTCTAGTCTAGGGGATATGGGGAGGACGGATCCATGCTGGTCAGAACCAGTAACGGGTAAGGGAAGGAAAGGGGGAGGAAAGAGGGAGTTCTCACGTTGCGGTCGTCATTGTCCTTGTCATCAAATTCGTGGTGTTATTGTCGTCATCGTCGTCGAGGGGTCGTCAAGGAAGGGGGCAAGGTCCCCGCCGACGATTGCCAGACCTTGCCTCTAGTTTTGGGGAGTTATATACTCCCTTCTTACTAGGTGATGTTTGCGAGGTGGACTTTTTCTCTTGAATCGCCTTTTACGATTAGCAGAGCCATGCTCTGGGCCAATTCTACCCCGGGCCGCCCGGAGTTAACCGCAAACGACGACTTGAGAAACTATAGGGCGCTTCAACCTAGTAGGTCAAAGTGCGTCGCCTGTTATATTGTTAATTTATGAATTGCGTTTAACAAAAATTATACTTCTGAATAAAGCAATTTGTATGATGTGAATTTTGTATTAATAAAATTTCCTTTGAATTAGAAAATAAGAAAGTTTGTTGCTGTTATCATTTGATTGGGTGAGAACAAATTGCGTGCGAGAGGCATCATGTTAGCAACATTCATCTGACCAATGATTCATTTAAATTCACTAACTATTCTTATGTAACTAATTAAGAGCGCACAACCGTTAGGTCATAATGCGCCACTCTAGGGAAGGGAACATTTTTTTATTTATTTGGATTAAGGAGGCGTCAACCGTTAGGTCATAATGCACCACTCTAACCTAGGGGCAGGGGAGGAAGAGGGGCCCATGCTGGTCAGAACCAGCCACGGAAAAGGGGAGGAAGGGGGGTTTCTCACGTCGCGGTCGTCATTGTCTTTGTCATTGTTCATGGTGTCATTGTCTTTGTCATCGTCGCCGGGGGGTCGTCAAGGGAAGGGGGCAAGGTCCCCGGCGACGATTGCCAGAGCTCGCCTCTAGATTTGGGGAGTAATATACTACCCTTTTTTCCAGCTGATGTTTGCGAGATGTAGTTTATTAGTATAAGCAGTTCCATGCTGTGGGTGTGGGTCAAGATCTACTCCGGGCCCAGCTAGGGTACGAAATGTTGTGAGGTGAACTGATGACAGACGGGTGCTCCTTGTGTTCGACGACGACGTGAGAAACTAGGGCGCTTCAACCGGTTAGGTCATATTGCGCCGCCTGGGAATGAATGTTAGTTAAAAAAAGAACGGGGGGTTCTCACGTCGAGGTTGTCATCGTCTTTTTCATCGTTTTCGTTGTCGAGAGTCGTGTGGAGGGTTCCCCGACGACGACTGCCAGAGCTCACCTCCAGTTTCGGGGAGTGAAAACTTCCCTTTTAAGCTAATGTTTGCGTGATGGACTTCTCTTACATCGCCTTTTACGATAAGCAGAGCCATGCTCTGGGCTAATTCTACACTTCACAATAATTATGAAGGCCTACACTTTGCACCTTCCTGCGATAAGCTTATAAGCTAACTTTAAAAGTGAGGTAATGGGCAAATTTAATTTTCATACATTCTTCGTACTATCATGCACGAATTAACCCCACGCTGCACGCCTTAGTCTTCGGCAGTACTTGCTTCATCGGTATAGCGGCGAAGCGACAAGATCTCGGCGAAATGTTGTGAAAGTAAATATTACGCTGTCAGTGGGACATTCAAAACAATTTCATTCAAAATGAAAATAATTTTATTTCTGCGGATTTAAAACAGATTACTTAAAAGATACGACGACGTGAGAAACTAGGGCGCTTCGACCGGTTAGGTCATGTTGCGTTGCCTGTGATTGTAAGGCATTGAAAATAATTTCTGGTTTGTTATATTGTATTGTTTTTGTTTGTTTTTTGGATTAAGGGCGTGCCAAGCACATTTTGTACATTTTGTAGCATTAATTTTCTTCTTTCCACCAAAACCCCAAATGTGGGGAGTTTCTTGTATTTTTAATGGGGAATAAATTCAAATTGTGCTTTATAGGAACATTTCAATTCAATGTAGTCACTTTAAACATTAGAATACAATGCTAAACCAATTCTCAATTGGTATAGGTAAACCTTATTTTCAGTAAATTTAGCATTTTGTAGCGTTTTTAAGAATTTATACTCACTGATTTAGCATCAATAACCTAAAACGCTAAATTTTCATGCCTCTAGTCATAATGCGTTACTCTAGCCTAGGGGTTGTGTGTCTTAAATCGCTGGCCAGAGATCGCCGGTATATTAATGTGTGCTGATGGTAGAGAGGTACAAGCTCTTCGCTTCTTTCACAGCTATTAACGATTAGCAGAGGTGTGCTCTGGGCCAATAAGCCAGGGCACAGACGAGCTTTGAAAAACGTCTGTTTATAGAGGGTCACCTTGTGGTCCTTATTGTATTTGTCACGTTTAAAGAATTAACTCTTTTAGGCGCAGTCGGTTAGCGAAGTTAACCACCAACTAGCAGACGTTGTGTATTTTTTAGACGAGTGAGCGCAGCGAAACGAAGTCTTTTTAACGCTTCTCGATCAGGTTTAGTTGTGACTGTGTCCAATGTCTGTCTGTCAGATCCCATACCGCCGAACGGAAAATAGATTGACCTGAAATTTTAAACAGACATCCGTGACCAGGTAACTGAGAACTGCTAACAAAATGAGCACAATCCGTTGCGATTTAAACCTACAATTAATAAAAATGTGATTTTTTTATATCGATCAAAATATCGATAGCATTTGTTTAGATTTTCCATATGAAAAATAGGCCACAGCCTACGATATAAAAACACTACGACGACGTGAGAAACTAGGGCGCTTCACCCGTTAGATCATATTGCGCCGCCTGTGAATGAAAGTAAATGAGAAGAGTTAATGCAGGTATGTTTGATGATTAGATTGTTTTCTAAGTGTATAAATAACAAAATAAAATGATGATGATGAAAGTAATAGCAAAATAAAAGTTATGATGTGAATGAAAACAATTCAGATATAGTCGCTCTCAGTTTAAATAAGTTATCTCATAGTCAGTGTCTTTTCATTTGCTTATGTTGTCAATACGGTTTGTCATTCTCTAAAGGAAATGCCATCATTCTTGTTTAAGTTTATCAACTAATTGAAATGACTATCCACAAGAAACAGTGCAATACCGCAGTAGGCCCTAAACACGCAGTACTACGCCGTATAAAGGTATAATTAAAATCGTAGACTATTTTTTTTGGTTTATCTGGATTAAGGACGCGTCAACCGGTAGGTCATTATGCACCACTCTAACCTAGGTGGGGGGGGGGGGGGGGCTGGGGGGAGGAGAGGCCCATGCTGGTCAGAACCAGTCACGGGTAAGGGGAGGAAAGGGGGGTTCTCACGTCGCGGTCGTCATTGTCTTGTCATCGTTCGTGGTGTCATTGTCGTCATCGTCGTCGAGGGGTCGTCAAGGGAAGAGGGCAAGGTCCCCGACGACGATTGCCAGAGCTCGCCTCTAGATTCGGGGAGTTATAAACTACCATTTCTACTAGATGATATTTGCGAGGTGGACTTTATCTTTTGAGCTGCTGAGTTTCAAATTTGAGGTAAAAAATATTTTTTTTTCTGTGATTTATTGCTCATATAACATAGAAAAAGTTGAGAAAAGAAAGAAGCAACATTATTTAATACTAGGAAAACGCTTAAGTCCCGCCGCGTTGATGATGAGCTTTTTTTAAGTTTTTAATTTGCGTGGGATATCTTTAATTTTGCAAGTGCTTTGTTTTGCTGCCTACGCATTGTAGGTGATTGTTGTCAAGTTTCTATTGTTTCTTGTCAATTGTTATTATTTACCTTAAAAAACTTATATTAAAAGCTTTATTTCTATAGATTCTGGATTACTTTTTCCATTTTTTTTTTCAAAAGGTACTACATCACCAAAACCTTAATGTCCATGTTTAATATGAACGTTGTAGCCTCACCCGTTTGGTCATAATCGTCCCAAATGGCACGAAAATATCGCATCTAACCGTAAAAAACTTATATTAAAAGCTTTATTTCTATAGCTTCTGGATAACTTTTTCCATTTTTTTTTTCAAAAATTACTACATCACCATAACCTAATGTCCATGTATAATATGAACGTTGTAGCACCACCCGTTTGGTCACAATCGGCCCAAATGTTACGAAAATATCGCACTAAACCGTAAAAAACTTATATTAAAAGCTTTATTACTTTGGATTCTGTCTAACTTTTTCAACTTTTTCTTTCAAAAGGTACTACATCACCATAACTTTAAAGTACATGTCTAATATGAACGTTGTAGCCCCACCCGTTTGGTCAGAATCGGCCCAAATGTCACGAAAATATCGCACTAAAAATCGAAAAAAATCGTAAAAGTACGATATTCATAAGAAATATTTGTTCGATTGTGCCCAAAAACAATACAACTCCAAGTTCAGAGATTTCGAAGGTCCCCTCAAATTTTCAGCAAGATCGCATATGCCCTTTGCCCGGTAGAGAGCGAACAAACAGAAAAAAATAAATAAATACATAAATAAATAAATAAATAAATAAAACAAAAAAACACCCGAGCTCAATTTTTTGGGGAGTCAGTGAAATTGAAGTCTTCGCTTCGCTCATCCAATGATTATTTACTTATCACTGGTAGTCAAACCTTTTAAAACACACGAGTACGTATTTAACAACATATATTTAATCCACCGTTTTACATATCCCTCATAACAGCCTCCGTCACCCACACAGTCCAGTGCACGGGAGTTCGGCCTTGTTGCACTTACAAATGTTTCCCTGACAGTTCTTGGTACATTGCATGAAATGAGCTCCAAGCATGATGAAAGTGCATCTGGTAAGTCTGTCCAATGCGGTTCATCAGCCATCATCCGTTCTGCTCCACCCCCAGCAAGTTGGTGGAGGTAGCTCAGGATCTGCAATAACAGTCTCCGTCACACCCACACAGTCCAGTGCACGGGAGTTCGGCCTTGTTGCACTTACACCTGTTTCCCTGACAGTTCTTGGTACATTGCATGATATGAGCTCCAAGCATGATGAAAGTGCATCTGGTAAGTCTGTCCAATGCGGTTCATACATGCTATCATCCGTTCTGCTCCACCCCCAGCAAGTTGATGGAGGTAGCTCGGTATCTGCAACAACAGTCTCCGTCACACCCACACAGTCCAGTGCACGGAAGTTCGGCCTTGTTGCACTTACATCTGTTTCCCTGACAGTTCTTGGTACATTGCATGAAATGAGCTCCAAGCATGATGAAAGTGCATCTGGTAAGTCTGTCCAATGCGGTTCATACAGCCATCATCCGTTCTGCTCCACCCCCAGCAAGTTGGTGGCGGTAGCTCAGGATCTGCAATAACAGTCTCCGTCACACCCACACAGTCCAGTGCACGGAAGTTCGGCCTTGTTGCACTTACACCTGTTTCCCTGACAGTTCTTGGTACATTGCATGATATGAGCTCCAAGCAGATGAAAGTGCATCTGGTAAGTCTGTCCAATGCGGTTCATACAGCCATCATCCGTTCTGCTCCACCCCCAGCAAGTTGGTGGAGGTAGCTCAGGATCTGCAATAACAGTCTCCGTCACACCCACACAGTCCAGTGCACGGAAGTTCGGCCTTGTTGCACTTACACCTGTTTCCCTGACAGTTCTTGGTACATTGCATGAAATGAGCTCCAAGTAGATGAAAGTGCATCTGGTAAGTCTGTCCAATGCGGTTCATACAGCCATCATCCGTTCTGCTCCACCCCCAGCAAGTTGGTGGAGGTAGCTCAGGATCTGCAATAACAGTCTCCGTCACACCCACACAGTCCAGTGCACGGGAGTTCGGCCTTGTTGCACTTACACCTGTTTCCCTGACAGTTCTTGGTACATTGCATGATATGAGCTCCAAGCATGATGAAAGTGCATCTGGTAAGTCTGTCCAATGCGGTTCATACAGCCATCATCCGTTCTGCTCCACCCCCAGCAAGTTGGTGGCGGTAGCTCAGGATCTGCAATAACAGTCTCCGTCACACCCACACAGTCCAGTGCACGGAAGTTAGAGCTTGTTGCACTTACACCTGTTTCCCTGACAGTTCTTGGTACATTGCATGATATGAGCTCCAAGCATGATGAAAGTGCATCTGGTAAGTCTGTACAATGCGCTTCATGCATGCTATCATCCGTTCTGCTCCACCCCCAGCAAGTTGGTGGCGGTAGCTCAGGATCTGCAATAACAGTCTCCGTCACACCCACACAGTCCAGTGCACGGAAGTTCGGCCTTGTTGCACTTACACCTGTTTCCCTGACAGTTCTTGGTACATTGCATGAAATGAGCTCCAAGCATGATGAAAGTGCATCTGGTAAGTCTGTCCAATGCGGTTCATACAGCCATCATCCGTTCTGCTCCACCCCCAGCAAGTTGGTGGCGGTAGCTCAGGATCTGCAATAACAGTCTCCGTCACACCCACACAGTCCAGTGCACGGAAGTTCGGCCTTGTTGCACTTACACCTGTTTCCCTGACAGTTCTTGGTACATTGCATGAAATGAGCTCCAAGCATGATGAAAGTGCATCTGGTAAGTCTGTCCAATGCGGTTCATACAGCCATCATCCGTTCTGCTCCACCCCCAGCAAGTTGGTGGCGGTAGCTCAGGATCTGCAATAACAGTCTCCCCATACACGGCCTCCCTGGTTCACCGCTCTTTAACATGTTGTGCGAGAGCTGCTTATGTTGGGGGAATGTTTTGCTCATTAGAGTTTCTTGTAAAAAGCTTTTTTCTTACTTTTCCAATGTCGTCACCTGTACTGGTTCTATCGTACAACAAAACAACGAATCTCTCGATGGTGTGTAACACGTCATCTGGGATTTCTTTGGGTGCATGTGATATTGCGAGAAGAGCATCCTTCAGTTCAGGCTTGACCTTCCAAGTTTACCAGGCCTTCTTTTTACCGTGACCAGCAAAGCTAGACACAGCGTCACATCCGGTTAGGGCATGAAACATAGGAAGAGCACGTGTCTTGAATGGTCCAAGACTCTGAGCAACATCATGAGCTGCCAAGTATCGCAAGTTCTTTCCAGTGGCAAATAAAAGCCATGAACGAAGACGTGAAGAAACTAGGGCGCTTCAACCGGTTAGGTCATATTTCGCCACCTGTGATAATGAAAGTAGATCAGATGAGTTAATGGTGTGTTTGATGATTAAATTGTTTTCTAAGTGTTTTTTTAAAAAATAAAATGATGATGGTAGTAATAGCAAAACAAAAGATATTTACATGAATGAAAGAAAATAAAATAAATGTGCATGATGAGAATTAAATTTTCATAAATAGATTACATAACAATCAATAAAGTACATGAGAAGGTCACATACGGCCTGTAGTAACAGTGAATGTAATTATTTGCGGTTCACATATGACGCAGGTGAATCAGTAGGGGCATTGATTGGAATGTGTGACCCATTGATAAACCCCATTGCACCTAGAGAAAATAATAAAAATGTTCTAAAATCCTGTTTCATATTAAGTATAGAATATACAATGTTAATTTACAAGTTTACTGTATTTTGGAACACACCTGGTAAATTGGTTCATCTTTCTAACAACTGTCATAGTAATTATTTGCTGCTCAACAGTTGACCATTTAATAATTCCACCTTCTTGATTCAGCAACAACAATTTGTGGCCCAAACGATACACGGACCTCCAGGCGACCGACTTGGCAACACCACAACGATTACTGTAATGTTAACCAATGGTATGGTGGTGCATGGTTGACGACGACGTCGTGAGAAACTAGGACGCGTCAACCGTTAAGTCCCTATGCACCAGTCTAATCGGCTGCAAGCGGTTAGGTCATAGGCCTATTGCGCCACCTGTGATATATAGTAAGATTATGAAAATGGTTTAATGTGTGTTTGATTAATTTAATTTAATATTTTTTGAAAAAAGGCTAGTCAATCGTTAGGTCATATTACTTTACTCTATCTTAGGAGATGGTGGGTGGGGAGAAAGGCAATGAAGGTGTGAACAAGACACAGGTAAAATTTTGTTTTTGGGGAACGGCTGGAATAAGGGCGAGTCAACTGAAAGGTCATAATGCATAACTATCGCCTAGAAGAATTAAAACATATCGATCTTTGGTTGGTTATCGCTCACTCGTCGATTGCGTCGGAGCCTGCAGGGTTAGCTTGGTCGCTTCGATTTACTGTCCCCTTCTGAAAATCAGTTATATAACTGAGTGGGAAGACTTTAAATACAATTTATTTATTATTTATTTTTAGATTTGCGGAGGAAAGTCACATGTTAGTCAGAATTAGCCACGGGCAGGATGAGGACTTGAGAGGGGTGGGGGGATTCTTAAGTCGTGGTCTCCATCATATTTTATCTCTTCTCGGCAGTCAAATCAGTTATTGAGTAGATCTTTTAACAAATATTTTATTTAAGAAAGTGCCAATCATATTGATTGAGAGAACAAAAGAATGCTTATCACTATCAATGTATTTTTCCCACGTGGATCAACAGCGCTTGTCTATATGGTAACAACACAGATTTGTGGACTAAAATACTAGTCAATGATCTTCGACATCTAAAGATGAAACATAAACATGGGTGGAGTTGATAATTATATTTATATTCATTCAGTTTAAGGACGCGTCAACCGTAAGGTCATAATGCGTTACTCTAGCCTAGGGGATATGGGGAGGTAAGTTCCATGCTAGTCAGAATAAGCCACGGGAAGGGGGAGGAGATGAGAAGGGGGGTGGGGATTCTTATGTAGTGGTCATCATTATCTTTATGTTTAACCAATCAGGTGATCTATCAGGGCCGCTCTCTTCTCGGCAGTCAAATCAGTTATTGAGTAGATCTTAAAATAGTTATTTTATTTTAGAAAGTGCCAATCATCTCGATTGACCGATCAATAGAATGCTTATCAGTGTTGTTTTTCCACAAGGATCAACAGCGCTTGTCATATGGTAACAACACAGCCTTGTGGACTAAAATACTATTCAAGCTCTTCGACATCTTAAGATGGAACATAAACATAGAAGGAGTTAATAATTATTATATTTTGATTCATTATGTTTAAAGCCATACTCTCACATTGACTTGTTGCTTACTTATGTTAAACCTAAATTTATTTTAGGAATTTAGAAAAAAAAATGAAAGAAATCGGTCAATATTTAAACATGGTACGACCAATATTGTTGAAATTGTATAGTGCGTGACGTCACCACCCGTGACGTAGCTGGATGGCTACAGAGCTTCGCTACCGATCGACTCGAGTGAATGCGGCCGCTCACTGCCCGCCCATTCAATACCATCGGGCACGGGACGGGTCAGTTGAAAAGTGTATGTTCTATGTACACGATGTTAGGATTAGCTCCCTTCATTTTCGAGCCTTCATACACAGAAAGTGAACAGAGGGAAAATCTCAAGAAAAATTAAGAAAAAGAAGCCTGGATAAAACAGTTTAGTGGCAGGAAAGGTGATCTTAAAAGGTGTAGTTGTAATGAATGTACATCAACATCAATGGATACCGACACAGAGTGCTTATATTGTCACGAATCGGAAAAAATCACAAATTTGCGTGCTAATTTCGATAGTATTACTATCCATGATGGGTTCGAGCATATTATTAACATTCATTCTCTCAACACTGCTAGGCAACAGTTTTTGTTACTCTCCACGTGTAAAAACCAACGATATGTAGGATTTAAAGTCGCATACGGGAGTACTGTGGACTACTTTGACTAAAAGTGATTCGACTTTAATAATTTCTTTATCATTGTAAGGATATGAACAATGTATACATTTGTAACGCGATTTTAACCCACGGATTAATATGAAATCCACATTTCTGTATCATAAACCTGATTTTGATTTTGTTGTTCAATATATCCACATTAAAACACTTACGCGACACACATTAATTATTTATAAAACTAAGAATTATTCGGTATGTTTGCCGTCTCTTTGTATGACTCACTTACATTGATATTTAACCCCTATAATTAATTATTTGGGTAGTGTATGACTCACTTATCACGAACTTAAAAAAACAACCTAGAACCTAAAAGTAGACAAAATCCACACTTCAACTATGTTTGTTAAATGTTAACTGTAGTCTGTAATTATTTATAAAACTAAGAATTATTCGGTATGTTTGCCGTCTCTTTGTATAGACACACGTATCAACTAACTTTAAAAACTACTAGAACCTAAAAGAAGACAAAATCCACGCTTCAACACTCCAAAAAGGGGTGACTTAAATCAGTCACTAAGTCACACATTTAGACGGCATTTTAAACATTAAATAAAACACTTTCAATTTTTTCAAACACTTCCATGGTTTTAAGACACAGTTTAAATCATTTGAGATCATTGGACGTTTAACTGACTGAACATGTGCCTTATTTTAGTCACAATTTCGTGTTTAAAATTTTTAAAACACTTGTGTGCGACTAAAAATGTGACTAAATTAAAAGATTTTGCGTTTTAAACACCAAAATAGACACTAAATCGGACTTTTAAACGTTTTGAATTTAAGTCACTGAAAAATCAGACACAGATTTAAACACTTATAAAAATTTAAACACTTGGCCACAGCTTGCCTCAGGGCACAAAACCCGTTATTTGCAGTCGAGAGGGCTTTTTGCTCGTCAACAAGAATGAGGTCAGTACTTCTTGGGGTTGTGGACGCGTAGGATGTATCTGCCGTGTGGTATCACAATGGCTTGTCTTATGTGTTTTAGTGTTTTGGTGTTTTAGTATATAGGTAAGTACATGTGTTCAGTATCCGATAATCCACGTGTGCTGCTAATGACTGTACATTTGTAATCGTAGGTCGTAACGGGAAGTGAACTTGATTCGAGTGCTAATTAGTGTTTAGGGCTTAGGCCTAATTTAATAATATAGTGTCGACTATTTTATTATTGTGAACGCATCACTAACTATCATTGTTCTTACCAACCTACCAACTAACGGCTCGTTTTTATATATTAATTTTATATTATACATAACGTCGTTTGTATACGAAACCGTCGCGATGGACCAGTGCGAACAAGCCGGGCTTGAGGGTGAGGTTTAGGAATGTAACGTGTGTTATATCCAGGCGGTCGGAGCGCAACGTGAACTTATGAGCGGGTGACATACTACGTTGCACGGTAACATGATCCCGTACACCATCCTCTATGGAAGGGGTTGCTACATAGCAACAAGTTTTCTCAGCAGAGGTTTTACCGTCTAAAATCATGTTCACTTCCCGTTACGACTTACGATTACAACTGTACAGTCATTACCAGCACACGTGGATTATCGGATACTGATCACATGTACTTATAGGTATATACTTACGTTACACCAAGACACATAAGACAAGCCATTGTGAATTCACACTGCAGTATAAGAGAAAATGACATTTTTTTATCATGGCCGTGAATATTAAAAAAAAAAACTAGAACCCATGCGACCAAAAGTTAACTCACATCTAGTTGAAACTGGGTGATTGAATATGTGTCTTATATCAAACACCAACAATTTAAACACCTTTTGGTGTCTAAAATCAATCACCATAAATGACTAAAATCCCGTTATTACTCTAAATCAAACACCTAAAAATGACTAATTTAAAACACTTACAGATGTTTAAAATAAAACACTTATACGTGATTCAAATCAGGGTGCATGCTTTAAACACTAGTAGTGCTTAATTTAAAACATTTCATTTTTAGTTTGAACTATATAGGTATGTTTGTTAACTGTAGTCACTGAGCCATCCATACTCTTCACATATCTCGACAAACCTTGTAATGCTATTCACTATCACATTAATTTAATTAGTACATAAAACACTTGTAGAGCTGTCACTGTGCTAGAAAAAATCTGCGAACACTTCATCCACACAGAATGTCAACCCCTTACTAAATACAACACGTGTTCTAACCGAGTGTCTACCCTCGCCCGGCCGGCTCGGTCAGCTCAGCAGGTCCCCATCCACCTGCGTCACATGCCCCCAGGCGCGCGTCAAAACAAACCGTTGTATAGGGTATATGCCTCATCCAAGGTTGCCAAAATGTCCGGCATTCTTATTTTTTGTACACCTTCTTGTATTAAAATAAATACTTCGTCCATTGTGATTTAATGCCTTTAAGGGCGCGTCAACCGTAATATCATTTTGCACCACTCAAGCCTCTAGGACTATGCTGATCAGAACCATCCACGGATTGGGGGATTAAAGGGAGGGTACTCACGGCGTGGTCGGCATCGTCTGTCATCGTTCGTGGTGTCATTGTCGTCGTCTTTGTCGGGGAGGTTGTCAAAGGAAGGGGGCAAAGGTTCATGTAGGTGATGCAGGTCGCACAGAAACACATCAGAGATAGAAGCTTAAGTTTCCACGAACTCGTGGACTTTATCTAAACCCTGAGTGTTTCAGTTATATCTTTGTTTATTTTAGTAACTGTGTTACTAAATAAATAAAAACATTGTATTTAGAGTCAACCCAATCAGTTATATAACTGATTCTCAGGGGAAGACAATAAATCAAAGCGACCAAGCTAACCCTGTAGGCCCAGGCGCAATCAACGAATCAACGATAACCAACCAAAGATCAATATTATTTTACAATAAAGATCAATAGAAAATATAGCAATCAGTGGTATGGACAGTGCGAACACCCAAGGATCAACGCCAGAATCAACAAGGCCGATTCAGAACAACTCTGAATTTATTATGTGCTTCGTTGCTAAGACGGCTCCAAAGTCACCGTTTACAAACTCCTCAAGCAAGAACTGATAGACTTAAGTCCAAACTTCTGACTTTATCGGTAATCGAACCCTGGACCTTCTGATTTGGAAGCAGATACGCTCACAGGAGTTCCAGAACGACGTGAGAATATAGGGCGTTCAACCGGTAAGGTCATATTGAGCCGCCTGTGATATTGTTGGTTAATGAATTGAGTTTGTTGTGTGTTGGACGATTATATTTTGTTTTCCAAGTCTATCAAAGTCGGCTGGCCATGCCTGACGCTTCACCCATGTTGCCTTGTTCTTCCTCTTGCTTCTCTTATTCTCTCTCTCTACTTCCAAAGTCTTCTCACTAGTTCTAGATTAGTTTTCCTTTCTTCCCTCCACTATTCCTGTTCAACTCTTCCCCAAGCTGCATTCAGTCTTCCCACGTCCATCTCTATCTCTATCCCCACTTCCCACCTAAGTCTGGGTCTCCCTCTGTTTCAAACAACTACAACAACCGACAGTGTTGGCTCGAGCTTTAAGCGCGCGACTCCGATTTCGGGAGGTCCCGGGTCAATTCCCGCCGAAACCGGCAATCCTGACTGATTATTCCCGAGGTTTTCTTCAGTCGTTATTTGGATGCAAGGGATTGAGTCCTCTTCAATAGTCCTCGGATATCCCTTCACAATTATTGTCCTAGCCACAACATACCTAGTAAGACACCTGGGCCCCGATTCATGTACATTTTTATCCCGGTATAAGCAGAGTTAGGTGGTATAAGTGCGGTATAACTCCGAATCCAATTCATGAAGACTAATCCCGCCTCGCACGGGGATAAGAAAATATGTAAACAGATGGCGGACATTTTAAATTTTGCGTCTATGTGTCAAACGAGAAAAGTTTTCATTACTCTCATAAAACAAATCAGAAACCGTCTCGGGCCTAGGCCCAGATGTAGAAAATTATTCATTATACAACAGTGTAGGCCTAAAGTTCGATTAGGCTATAGGACTAGATAAAATTAATACGAACATAACACGTTTGACAAGCCCTTGGCCTCTCCTATAGGCAACCCTAGGTCTGCACGACCTTGTTTTGACACACATCCCGCACAAATAACTAGTTTTGATTACTCAAAGCCTTATGCAGATGAACAATAGTATGATAGTCCTAGGCTATCCCAAAATTAACGGCAATAATACGCCTTTTCTTTTCTTTTAATGATCTCACGCAATCTTCTGTCAATAAATAAAAATGTAAAACAAAAGATAGAGCAAATTTTTAGTGTTCTTTTGCAAATCTGCTGATTTACATGGCTGTGAGATGCAGTGGAAAAAACATTTGTTGTACTTGTTGTTGGATTGAAAATTTCTGATTGGATGAGAGTTGCTCAGACTTAACCAGGCCTTATCCTGCCATGTCCTGCATTATACCGTCCTTATACCACTTATACCCGGGATAAATGTACATGAATCGGGGCCCTGAAGAGGGGCATGAAATGCAACCTAGGCAGACTTTCCACAAATATTATAATATTAAAATTAATCATTCGATTCATCAATGAAAAATGTTGGTCGTGAAAGAATAAGGTAAAGAAATAATCTCCGATGATTTGTGTTATTTGGTTTAACGGAGGATCAAGATTGACCTCACGTACGAGCACATCAACCGAGCCATATGTTATTCCCACTGTTCTGGTTTGGTTTAATTAAATAAAGGGCGTGTCAACCGTTAGGTCATAACGCGCCACTTTAGCCTAGAGGGTAGGAGGGGGGCCCATGCTGGCCAGAAACAGCCACAGGTAACGAGAGGAAGGGGAGTATCTCACGTCTTGGTCGTCATCGTCTTTGTCATCGTTCGTTGTGTCATTGTTATCGTCGTCGCGGAGGTCGTTAAGGGAACGGAGAGGTGTCCCCGTCAACGATTGCCAGAGCTCGTCTCAAGTTTCGTGGAGTAATATACTCCGCTATTACTCGCTGATGTTTGCGAAATGGACTTTTTCTCTTGAATCGCCTCGTACGATTAGCAGAGCCATATTCTGGGCCATTCTACCCCGGGCCAAGACAGTGGAGCATTAGGGATGATCTAAAGGATCATATTATGAAAAATTTACTATATGTAGAACTAATTTTCATTCATGCATAGATAATTACATTTGGTTTAAAGGTGGGACAATCTTAAGGTAATAATGCGCCACTTCTTGTCAAAGGGATAGGCTAGAAAATTCCATTCGAGTCAAGAACCAGCCACAGGTAAAGGGAGGGGGGAGGGAGGGGGTGCGGTTTCTCACCTCGTGGTTGTCATCGTCTTTGTCATCGTTCGTGTTTTAATTGTATTCATAGTCGGCCGGGTCGTAAAGTGAAAGGACTGGTTCCCTGCCGACGACTGCCAGAGCTCGTCTCTAGTTTCAGAGAGTATTATACTCCCCTACTTATCTAGGTGATGAACTTTATCTGTTTCCTCGCCTTTTGAGATTATCAGAGCCATGCTCTGGACCTAGACTGCCAACTACCAGAGCTCGCCTCTCATTTTGGACATAAGCTTAAAAATACTCCTCGGCGCTCCATAGCTGGTACTCGCGATATTGACTTTGTCTCTCTAGCCTCCAGATATTATACCCTGGGCCAATTCTACCCCGGGCCCAGTCGGGTGCAACCCTCTGAAGTTGCAAGATTGTCCACTCACCAGTACTGTAGGATATCCTGACCATGCTCGCCGTACTCCCTGGGAGTAACTGTAGTGCAGCACTGTGGATCATACACTTACCTGAAAGCAGAAGGAGAGATAATGGTTTAAGGGTGTGTCAACCGTAAGGTCATTATGCACCACTCTAGCCTAGGAGATAATGGGGTGGAGGTGCCTATGCTGGTCAGAACCAACTACGGGTAAGGGGAGTTTAGGGAGTTTCTCCCGACGCGGTCGTCATCGTCTTTGTCATAGTTCGTTGTGTCATTGTCCTCGTCGTCGGGGAAGTCGTCAAGGGAAGGCGGCAATGTCCAGATCGTCAAAGGAAGGGGGAATTGTCCCCGACGACGATTGCCAGAGCTCGCCTCTAGATTCGGTGGGTAATAATATACTCCCCTCTGACTTACTGATGTTTTCTTGCACACATAATATACAAATATTTTGTTAATTTTTAATACATTTAAGCCGCATGCCAGGTCAAAAATGGTCAAGTTTATGTGTGACTTCTTGAACCAAACCGTCGCTCTAGGTAGTTGTTCCTCCCGCCCAAGGTCAAGCAGACGACTCTGTAAACGAAGCACGTGGTGCACCTTGCTTTGCAGCTTGACTTGACTGTCTCCGGTGTGCCCAGCAAATATGTTACTACACCCTTTACTACAAAGTAAACTAAACATGGTTTACTCTGTATTCTACTTTGCACATACACTTGATTGACTTTTGACAAATCTCGTACCTAAGCCAACGTGAGGAACGAGGGTGCTTCAACCGGTTAGGTCATATTGCCCCGCCTGTGAAATTGTTAGTTATTGAAATGAGTAGAGGGTGTGTTTAATGATAATTGTTAACTTAGTTTAAAAAAGAAAAGGAAATGATGGAGATGATAATAACAGCGGAAAGTAAATGAGAAAATAAATATGTTAGATGTGGATTAAATAATGTTTAATAAATCACTTTTTTGTGAGATTTTTTTAAATTCGTAGCCGTTATCATTATGAAAGAAGTTCTTCATTATATGATTCAAATGATTTATATGAAATGCAAGTTACAATCAATAACACAAGGAACTAATACTTTGCATTTTAAAAGTTGCCGATGAACAAATAAAACAACAAATAAAAACAAAGTTGCATCCTAGCTTGTATTAAGAACGCGTCAAACGTTGGGTCATAATGCGCCACTCTAGCCTTGGAGAAATGGGAAGGAAAGGCCCATGCTGGTTAGTACCAGCCACGGGTAAAAGAGGAAAGGGGGGTTCCCGCTTCGCTTTCGCCATGATATTAGTCATCGTTCGTGTCAAATAAAGATAATGTGTTAAATGAGAATTAATTTAGAAAGTTTGTCGTCGTTATCACAATAAAGAAAGAAGTTCGAACCAAGCAAGGGGTGTAGGAATATTGTGTACCTTGTTTTGTAGCATGACTTGACTGTTTCTGGGCAGCCCAGAAATCTGCAATGTAGCACCATACACTACATAGTACAAACATACATGATTTTCATTATCTTGTATAAAGGGCACGTCAACCGTTAGGTCGTAATGCGCCACTGTAGCCTAAATGAAAAGAAAGGAGGGGCCGATGCAAGTCTGAACAAATTACGACGACGACGTGAGAAACTAGGGCGCTTCAACCGGTTGGGTCATATTGCGCCGCCTGTGATAATGAAGGTTGATGAGGTGAGTTATAATGGTGGGTTTATTGATTATATTGTTTTCTTGGTGTATAAATATCAAAATAAGATGGTGATGGTGATGGTGATGGTGATGGTGATGGTGATGGTGATGGTGATGGTGATGGTGATGGTGATGGTGATGGTGATGGTGATGGTGATGGTGATGGTGATGGTGATGGTGATGGTGATGGTGATGGTGATGGTGATGGTGATGATGATGATGATGATGATGATGATGATGGCGGCTGAACTATGTATGTAGATCAGTTGAACTGTACATGAAGACCAGCTTAACACTGCATGAAGATCATCTGAACTTTTTATGTAAATCAACTGAACTATGTTGATCAGCTGAACTTTTATTGTATATCAGTTGAACTATTTAGATCAGCTGAACTATTAATGTAGATCAGTTGAACTGTTTATGAAGATCAGTTAAACACTGCATGAAGATCAGCTGAACTTTTAATGTAAATCAGCTGAACTATGTAGATCAGCTGAACTATTAATGTAAATCAGCTGAACTATGTACGTAGATCGGTTTAAGTACTCTGATACTGAGAAGAATAGTTTTACTACATTTGACCAAATGAATTTCAAAGTTTGACGAATCACCTTCCTACCAAGCATAAATATTTATCAATAAATCAGCATTTTAGTTTGTATGTTTTTCATTAAAACTATTTCAAAATCCAGCTTGTTTGTTTTTTAATAAACGACGCTTCAACCGTTAGGTAATAATGCACCACTTTTACCTAAGGGAGGGGGGGGGAGGATGGGCCCATGCTGGTCAGAACCAGAAATAGGTCACGGGAGGAAAGGGGGTTCTCACGTCGCGGTCGTCATTGTCTTCGTCATCGTTCGTGGACTCATTGTCGTCATCGTCGTCGAGGGGTCGTCACGGGAAGGGTGCAAGGTCCAAGGTCCCAGACGACGATGATTGCCAGAGCTCACCTCTATTTTCGGGGAGTAAAATACTATCCTTTATACTAGCTGATGTTTGCGAGGTGGACTTTTTCTCTTGAATCGCCTTTCACGATTAGGAGAGCCATGCTCTGGGCCAATTCTACTCTGGGCCCAGACGGGTGGATAGGCGCCAGCTCCGTTAGGCTCGAAGCCAAACCGACCCCTGAAAGATCCATGGAGGGGCTTATCCCCCCTGAGATGGTTTTACTTTTTAAAATTTGTACTTAGTTGTTCGAAAAAATAACTATATCTGATGAAAATATCCCGATTAAGTCATCCGGTCATAACTTCTTAAAGGAAATCAGTGTATTTTAGTGAAGAATCGATCTAAGCTCGACAAATTATAGTGGTTGATTTTTTTGTTAATTTGGATTAAGGACGCGTCAACCGTTAGGTCAAAATGTACCACTCTAGACTAAGGGGGGGGGGGAGGAGGGGCCCATGCTGGTCAGAACCAGCCACGGGTAAGGGGAGGAAGGGGGGTTTCTCACGTCGCGGTCATCATCGTCTTTGTCATAGTTCGTTGTGTCATTGTTATCGTCGCCGGGGGGTCGTCAAGGTAAGGGGGCAAGGTTTTCGACGATGATTGCTAGAGCTCGCTTCTAAATTCGGGAAGTAAAATACTCCCCGCTTACTAGTTGATGTTTGCGAGGTGGACTTTTTCTCTAGAATCGCCTTTTTACGACCAGCAAAACCAGTCCTGGATCATTCCTAGACTGGAGACAGGTAAGAGTACCATTTTTATTATTTATTTATTAATTTAACGTCTATCCTATTCTGTTAAAAAAAACTGATTTACATAGGACATCAAAATAAATCTACTTTCATAGATGCAGATACAGCAATGAACTAAAATTTAAGTAAATAATTGAAATAATAATATTACAACAATAACAATAATGTATTAAAATACAAAAAGTTTGTTAACAAATTCATAAATGCAATTAATTAATGAACGAAATAAAAAGGTGGGGAATATAAAGAAAATGAAAAAAAGAAAAGAACAAGAAAGAGGGAAACAATCATCAAAAAAGAAAATTAAAAAGAAAAAAATGATTTTTATTAGAAGATCCCACTCAAACGATTATGAGGTTTGCCAAAAATCAGGAACAGCAAATCAGGGAGTAATCAAAATTTCGCTGAAAAAACCACCGAAAACATAAATTTTCTGTAACGACGACGTAAGAAACCAGGGCGCTTCAACCGACATGGTCAGATTTCTCCGCTTTTTGTCCGTTTGTAAATTGAATTTGTAGTTTGCTATTTTATAATTCATAATGAAAATTGGAAAATGTTTTGTGTTTTGATTTAAATAATTTTAATGTAATTTAATTTAAATTTTAAATTAAAATAAGTTTTGGCCTAAGGGCTCGTCAACTGTTAGATCATAATGTGCCACTCTAGCCCAGGGGATGTGGGGAGGAATGACCTATGCTGGTCAGTACCAGCCACGGATAAAGAGTGGAAAGTGGGTGGGGGTATCACGTCGCCTCTGACTTGCCCAAAATTGCTAGGTGATGTTTGCTAAATGTACATTCTTTCTTTCTCCGCCTTTTTATGCTAAAGCAGAGCCAAAACAAAAGAAAATCGTACATGTATTTGAATACAAAATCAATTTTTATAAGGGCGCTTCAACCGATAGGTCATCAGAATAGAAATTCGCCACTCTGAGCAAAACAACGACGACGTGAGAAACAAGGGCGCTTCGACCGGTTAGGTCATATTGCGCCGCCTGTGATAGTGAAAGTTTACGATTGTTTATTTGGATTAAGGACGTGTGTTTGATGATTTAATTGTATTCTAAGTGAATACATAACAAAATTAAATAAAAATGATGATAGTAAGCAAAACGAAAGTTATTTATACGATTGAAAATAAATTAAATAAATGTGTATAATGTGAATTAAATTTTGTTATTTTCCGGTAGATTACTTTGGATGAGAAATTAAGAAAGTTTGTCGCTGTTATCAAATGAAAGAAGTTCTCCATATGATAGGGAGAGATCAAATTGTGTGCAAGGCAACATATTTGGTTCATTCTGCTAGCATAATTATGACGACGACGTGAGAAGCTAGTGCGCTTCAACTAGTTAGATCATATTGCGCTGCCTGTGATATTGAAAGTTGATAAAAATGAGTTAATGGTGTGTATAATGATTTGATTGTTTTCTTAGTGTATATATAACAAAATAAAATTTGGTAGTGATAGTAATAGCAAAACAAAAGTTATTAATGTGAATGGAAATAAAGAAATAAAAGAAATGTGGATGTTGTGAATTAAATTTTGTTTGTTAAATAGATTACTTTGGTTGAGAAATTTAGAAGTTCTTCATATGATGGGGAGACATCAACTTCACATTGGTGACTGAGAAAATCCTCGGAAAAATTCTTTACTCGGGATTTCCGGTCTAGACGAGATTTGAAACCGGGACTTCCCAAATCAGAGTCGCGCGCTTAACGCTTGAGCCAAATCTGTCGGTAGGGAAAGGGGAGGTGACCCGACTACGATTGCCAGAGCTCGTCTCTAGTTTCGGGGAGTATTATACTTCTTTCTTGCTTACATGATGAAATGACATGAAAATGACATGATAATGTTAAATGTCACATTGTTTTTAGTAATTGTCGATTATGGGCGCGTTGACCGTTAGGTTATAGTGTACCACTCTAGCGTAGGGGACATGGAGAGGTAAATCACATGCTGGGGGGTGAGACTCGACGCAAAATCCACGTGGTTTGGTTGATTTCCGTGCTGTATTCCGACAATTGGTAGACTCAACGAATCTTTCGATTCCGTCTGCTATTTGGTTGACGGAAACACTCCCGACAGTCGTAAATTTGTAAACAACAAAATCCTGCATTTTTATTTCGATAACATAGCACTATATTTTGCTTAAATACCGGAATATTTCGTTATTTGTTGGTCCACAGTACACTTGCTTGACTCTTTATACGTTGTTTATTGTTGCACAATAATTTGTTTCCATTATTGTTTACTTTTAACATAGTAATTAACAAACATACCTTAAATTTGACGTTGTTTGCGTACACAAGATAAAAAACAAAACACGGCTGCACAAAAACTCACTGCTTTATAAATATGCGGCTGGCTAGTTTCTTCTTACATAATCATGGCGGTGGATTTTTATAACGAAGCTTCCGATTGGCTAAACAATGGTAAAATCCTTGCCACAGACGCAAGTCACGGAATGATTCCGAAAATCGGAAACGAAACTCGAGTCTACCGAATGTCGGAATTGTTTCTTTATGGACGGAATCAGATTATTCAAAACCACGCGGAAGTCGAGGCCAGTCGAGTCTCACCCCCCTGGTCAGAACCAGCCACGGGTAAGGGGAGAAGGGGCATATCCCACGTTGTGATAGTCATCGTCTTTGGCATCGTTCGTTTTGTCATTGTCATCGTCGTAGGGGAGGTCGTCAACGGAAGGAGAGGTGTCCCCGACGACGATTGCCAGAGCTTGCCTCTAGTTTCGGGGAGTCCTCTTACTAGCTGATGTTTGCGAGCTGGACTTTATCTCTCCTCACCTTTAAGATTATCAGAGCCATGCTCTGGGCATAAATCAAAGTTCTCTGTAGATGAGCTCTTGATATGGGGTATGCAAGCAAAGCACACACACTTTGAACTGTAATTATTTTCCCAACGTCTTCTCTTCGTATTTTAGAATTTTATTCAGTTTCTTTAAAGTCAATTGAAAAGAAAGGAAAAAATATACTTAATGCAAAGTGCGCATGAATTAAACAATTGTATGGCAAGGACGAGAATGTTTTTAATACCCCCCTCATCTGAGCGCTGGTCTCTGACGGAAACACCGTGCGATAATAATAACACGCCCGACCTTCTGACTTGCTATTTTTTGTAAATATCTGATCTGCCAATACTAATCGGTTAGCGAAGCTAACAATTAAGATACGATACGACGACGTGAGAAGCTAGGGCGCTTCAACTGGTCAGGTCATAAAGCACTACACTAGCCTAGGCCCTAGGGAATATGGGGTGGAGGGTCCCATGCTGGTCAGGTAAGGAGGGGGAAACGGGTTCTCACGTAGCGGTCGTCATTGCCTTTGTCATCGTTCGTGTTGTCTTCATATTTGGTACACTCTGCTAGCATATGATGCACGGTTAAAGGTACATCACGTGTGTCCCATCTGGGAATAACCTTGTCTATGGTTAAGAGATATTCGTGAGCTAGACGTGTGTGGTCTTTTCGAATTTTGGGCAATACCACCTCTTCTCTACGTAAATGTGTCGGAGACGTAGGTGGACGAATTTAATTAGTCATTGTGGGTATCACACTACGCCATTTGTTATTTGGCACCACATTCCAAGATGCTTGTCGCAAATCCAACAATCGTTGCTTGAATCCACTCTTGACATCTGGAACGGGAACTAGATTGAAATCAACGTCGCGACGCTGGGAAGCTTCCTTAGCAGCCCGATCAGCGTGTTCATTTCCCTTCATTCCCACGTGTCCAGGTATCAAGCAAAACTCTATTACATAATCCTTAGAGGTAAGTTTTTTAAATAGAATTAGATGTCTTGTACCAAATGATGACTTGAATACATGGGTTTTATAGCTTGAAGTGAACCTAAGCAAATAAATAAAGGGCCAATTCGACACCGGGCCCAGATGGGAGAACAGTGGGTAAATGAATTGATGGAGACAACGACGACGTTAGAAACTAGGGCGCTTCAACCGGTTAGTTCATAATAATTATAATCAATAATTGGACTCATCATGTTCTTTTAGGAAATTATTATATTAAATTAATGGAAAAGCAATATTTCGGGTACTTTCAGTACCCTTCAAAAGGCAACAAACCAAACAAAACATAAAACTCCGTCTCCCAGCCAAGGTCGACACATCTAACAAACACTGCCATCTTGATCTCAATAAAAAATATATTCAAATAAAAAAAAAAAAAAAAAAAAATTAAAAATTAAAAATTATATTCCAATCATGCCCACAATAGTTCTATGGCTTGGGGACAAACTCCTTCCAAATCGCCGGGAAGTCAATGCTGGAAGCACTGATGACATCATCAGCTACATACATCAAGGTCATATTGCGCTGCCTGTGATATTGAAAGTAGATGAGATGAGTTAATGGTATTATATGATAAGATTGTTTTCTAAGAGTATTTTACAAAATAAAATTATGATTATGATAGTAATAGCAAAACAAACGTAATTTATGTAAATTAAAAGTGAAGAAATGAAAGAAATGTGCATGATGTAAATAAATTTTGTTGAATAGATTACTTTGGATGAGATTTTGTTTGCTTATTTGGATTAAGGACGCGTCAACCGTGAGGTCATAATGCACCACTCTAGCCAATAGGAGATATGAGGAGGAGGGGCCCATGCTGGTCAGAACCAGCCAGGGAAAGGGGAGGAAAGGGGTGGTTCGCACGTCGTGGGCGTCATCGTCTTTGTCATCGTTCGTAGTGTTATTGTCTTCATCATCTCGAGAGGTCGTCAAGGGAAGGGGGCAAGGTCCCCGACGACGATTGCCAGAGCTCGTCTCTAGATTCGGGGAGTAATATACTCCCTTACAAACCAGCTGGTATTTGCGAGGTGGACTATCTCTTGAATCGCCTTATACGATTAACAAAGGACATGCTCTGGTCAAAATTCTACCTCGGGCCCAGACGGGGTAGAAGCGTTCATATTTTAAAATAAATTTGGAAACTGAACACCGACAGAATGGACTATAGGAGATTTTAAACAAATTTATGGCATTAGTTTTAAAGTTAGTAGAGTTCATTATAATATTTAAAACACTAAAACACTAAGACTGGTATTGCATTGGGTTTAGTTCATAGAGCCCAAAATTTATGCTCTAGTAAAGAGTCCTTCGACGAGGAAGTAAAAATCATCCAAACATCTCTAGTGAATAATGGGTATCCCAGAGACATCATCAACCGTAAAGCAAAAATCAAGAAAGAACGGGTGCAGCCTAAAGCATATGCTCATATTCCCTATCATAAAGGTCTTTCAGAATCTATTCGACGTATTGGATCAAAATTCAAAATTCAAACATCTTTTAAATCAGTTAATACCATTAGAAGCCATTTGCAAAAAACGAAACCTGTAAATGAAGTCCAAATGAACAAGGGTTGTGTTTACGAGATTCCTTGCGGAAACTGTGATGCCGTATACATAGGAGAAACCGGACGTCCTATGCATGTTCGAGTTAATGAGCATAGAAAAAACATTGAGAAGTCAGATGGTTGTTATCTAATGTCATCGAAACTAGTAGAACATGCATGGGACAAGGTTCATAAATTCGACTTTCTACAATCTAGGCGTTTACTTAAAGAGCCATGTTGGAAAAAAAGGAAATTGAAAGAAGCAGCTTTGATAACATTAAAAGACACATGTATAAGCCAGCCGAGTACCTTTTTTCCCCCAATGTGGATTCCTTTAGTAAACACTAAGAAATAGCCTTTTTATTTGTATTACCTTGTTTTTGTCAACTTCCATGTGTGAAATGTTTAATTTTATCAACCTTGGCTATTGTCTTTGTTTGTTTTGATATATTTTTGATAATATGATTTTTTGTTTTTAACAAGAAACCTGAAGACGGAATAAGTTGAAGTCATTTCCGAAACGTTGTTATTTAAATATAATAAAATAGAGTTTTTCCACTAAAAGTGTTTTAAATAAATCTATGGCACAATGATGTTGGGTGTGCCGGGTATATGTCTTTCAGCCTCTGCCGTCGTAACATTCACTTTAGATTCAAAAGAAGGAATGCTGATGTTCCAGACGACTTGAGAACCTAGGGCGCCTCAACTGGTTAGGTCACATTGCGCCGCCTGTGGTATTGAAAGCTGAGTTCCAGAATTCATCCGATTAGTAATCCAAGTCAGCCAAGTGTTCCAAAGTCATCTCAGATTGCAATCCAAGTGTTCCGGAAATAAGCCAATACAAATTTAACTCTCATCCGACACATACGACTCGACAGGATTGGTTGATTGGATATTGCTTAACGTCTCATATTTATGCAACTTGGCTAATCGAGACGAAGGGAGGGACGTAAGGGATGACGCGGGGGGACAAGGAGTGGACAGGCCTGTGCTGGTCAGAACCAGCCACAAGCATATGGGGAGGGCAGGGGTTCCCCCACGTCGTGGTCGTCTCCGTCTGTGTCATCATCCGTCCGTGTTGTCTTTGTCGTCGCCGTCAAGGAGGTAGTCAAAGGGAAGGGGTTCCCCGACGACGACCCAGAGCTCGCCATTAGTTAAAACTCCCCTATACACGGGCCAAACCGCGAGAAGGTGTCGAAAGGAGATGACTGGGATTAGATTAATTGTTTTAGCGGGAAAATCGAAGTGAGGTATATAGTGGATATCATTTACAAGCTATCCGTGTCACATGATACGGCCACAGTAATGCAAAATGCTGAGTAATTAATTATTCTTCACCAAGTTTGAATAGAAATTAGACCTAGGGTTAGCCTACTACTAGGTCAAGGCCCTAGGGTCTAGGCTAGCCCGTGATCCGGTTTTTAGGTTATGTCTACCCCTTTGGGTTGAAAGCTTTTACGTGTAGGCCTAGCCTAGTTCCTAGCACCAAACTTGATACAATTACTTATTTTAGCCTGATTTATTTCCAGATCCAGAATTTGCTTTTAAATTTATGAAGGGATAACTAGCTAAGGAGCTATAGCTAGGCCTACAGAACGATTCACGAATCCACTCGAGCAGGAGGATAGAGCGAAGAGGCTGCCCTAGGCCTAGGTCTAGGCATACACCTCTGAATAGCGAGTCATAGTATACAAGCACGTTTGCTATTTTAGTTGCTGTTTATCCACTAATAGTTTTGTATAGGGCGTAGGCCTAGGGCCTAGGCCTCTATCTTTGGCCTTCGTTCAGTGTCTATTTATAACAAACATCAGATCATACTAATTTTTTTGTTAGTTTCGTAATGAAAGGAGACATTTATTGGTCTAGAATGGTCACCATTTGCTCAATGTGCATACACATGCCTACAGCTGATTTGTATTTGCCGCCATAGTTGTAATCCTATCTGTTTCAATATTCTTTTGACATCCAACGTATCCTGACGTCACAGTAGGATATCCGGGATTACTCACGAGATGAATTCTGGAACTCAGCTGAAAGTTGATTTCAATTCAAATTTAATTTTCATTGTCTTATGGTTGGGAAAGAAAGGAAAAGGGGGGTTCTCACGTTGAGGCCGTCATTGCCTTTGTCATCGATTCGTGGTGTCATTATCGTCATCGTCGTCGAGGGGTCATCGAGGGAAGGGGGCAGAGCCATGCTCTGGGCTAAATTCTATCCCGAGCCCAAACAGGGGGCTGGTCAGTACCAGCCCCACGGGTAGGGGGAGGAAAGGGAGGGTTCTCACGTCGAGGTCGTCATCGTCTTTGTCATCGACATAGTTCGTTGTGTCAATTGTCATCGTTGTCGGGGAGTTCTTCAAGGGAATGTGGAAGTGTCCCCGACGACGATTGCCAGAGCTCGCCTCTAGTTTCGGGGAGTACTATACTTCTATTTTGATGTATTCGTATGACAACGTGAGAAACTAGGGCGCTTCAACCGCTCAGGTCACATTACGCCGCCTGTAATATTATAAGTAAATGAAATGACTTTGATGTGGATTAAATTATGTTTAATAAATTAATTTCATTGCGCAATTAAGAAAGTTTGTCGCCGTTTTCACAATAATGAAAGAAGTTTGAACGAAGCTAGTAGTGTAGGAATATTGTTGTGTACTTGGTGTTGCAGCTTGACTTGACTGTTTCTGGGCAGCCAGGAAATGTGAAATGTAACTACACCCACCACAACAATTAGTAGAAACTTACAAGATTTATATTGTCTTCTCATATAGCGGGAATTGCGTCGCACGACGACGTGAAAAACTAGGGCGCTTCAACCGGTCAGGTCACATTGCACCGCCTGTGGTATTGATAGTCAATATAATGAGTTTATGGATTGTTTGATGGTTATATTGTTTTCTAAGTGAATATTAAAGAAAAGATAATTATCATCCGTGTATTTTAAAAAGTGAAACGAAAATGAAGGTTTAATTGTTAATTTGTATAAAAGGTACGTCAAATGTAAGGTCAAAACACAACACTCAAGCCTAGGGGAAAGAGGGAGGACAAACCCGTGCTGGACAGATCCAGCCACAGACAAGCGGCGGAGACGACCAGAGCTTGCCTCTACTTTCGGAGAGTGAAATACACCCCTACATACTTGCTGATGTCTAAGAGATGGTCAACTGTTAGGTTATAACACGACACTCATACCTAGGGGAAGGAGGGAGGACAAACGCGTGCTGGAAAGATCCAGCCACAGATAAGTGGCGGACCAGGGGAAGTGCCTTACGGTCGACGACCAGAGCTCTCTACTTTCGGGGTGTAGAACACACCCCTACATACTTGCTGATGTCTGAGAGATGGTCATCTGTTAGGTTATAACACGACACTCATACCTAGGGGAAGGAGGGAGACAAACGCGTGCTGGAAAGATCCAGCCACAGATAAGTGGCGGACCAGGGGAAGTGCTTACGTCGACGACCAGAGCTCTCTACTTTCGGGGTGTAGAACACACCCCTACTACTTGCTGATGTCTGAGAGATGGTCATCTGTTAGGTTATAACACGACACTCATACCTAGGGAAGGAGGGAGGACAAACGCGTGCTGGAAAGATCCAGCCACAGATAAGTGGCGGACCAGGGAAGTGCCTTACGTCGACGACCAGAGCTCTACTTTCGGGGTGTAGAACACACCCTACATACTTGCTGATGTCTGAGAGATGGTCATCTGTTAGGTTATAACACGACACTCATACCTAGGGGAAGGAGGGAGACAAACGCGTGCTGGAAAGATCCAGCCACAGATAAGTGGCGGACCAGGGGAAGTGCCTTACGTCGACGACCAAAGCTCTCTACTTTCGGGGTGTAGAAACACCCTACATACTTGCTGATGTCTGAGAGATGGTCATCTGTTAGGTTATAACACGACACTCATACCTAGGGGAAGGAGGGAGGACAAACCGTGCTGGAAAGATCCAGCCACAGATAAGTGGCGGACCAGGGAAGTGCCTTACGTCGACGACCAGAGCTCTCTACTTTCGGGGTGTAGAACACACCCTACATACTTGCTGATGTCTGAGAGATGGTCATCTGTTAGGTTATAACACGACACTCATACCTAGGGGAAGGAGGGAGGACAAACCGTGCTGGAAAGATCCAGCCACAGATAAGTGGCGGACCAGGGGAAGTGCCTTACGTCGACGACCAGAGCTCTCTACTTTCGGGGTGTAGAAACACACCCCTACATACTTGCTGATGTCTGAGAGATGGTCATCTGTTAGGTTATAACACGACACTCATACCTAGGGAAGGAGGGAGGACAAACCCGTGCTGGAAAGATCCAGCCACAGATAAGTGGCGGACCAGGGGAAGTGCCTTACGTCGACGACCAGAGCTCTCTACTTTCGGGGTGTAGAACACACCCCTACATACTTGCTGATGTCTGAGAGATGGTCATCTGTTAGGTTATAACACGACACTCATACCTAGGGAAGGAGGGAGGACAAACGCGTGCTGGAAAGATCCAGCCACAGATAAGTGGCGGACCAGGGGAAGTGCCTTACGTCGACGACCGAGCTCTCTACTTTCGGGGTGTAGAACACACCCTACATACTTGCTGATGTCTGAGAGATGGTCATCTGTTAGGTTATAACACGACACTCATACCTAGGGGAAGGAGGGAGGACAAACGCGTGCTGGAAAGATCCAGCCACAGATAAGTGGCGGACCAGGGGAAGTGCCTTACGTCGACGACCAGAGCTCTCTACTTTCGGGGTGTAGAACACACCCCTACATACTTGCTGATGTCTGAGAGATGGTCATCTGTTAGGTTATAACACGACACTCATACCTAGGGGAAGGAGGGAGGACAAACCGTGCTGGAAAGATCCAGCCACAGATAAGTGGCGGACCAGGGGAAGTGCCTTACGTCGACGACCAGAGCTCTCTACTTTCGGGGTGTAGAACACACCCCTACATACTTGCTGATGTCTGAGAGATGGTCAACTGTTAGGTAATACACAACACTCATGCCTAGGGGAAGGAGGGAGGACAAACGCGTGCTGGAAAGATCCAGCCACAGATAAGTGGCGGACCAGGGGAAGTGCCTTACGTCGACGACCAGAGCTCTCTACTTTCGGGGTGTAGAACACACCCCTACATACTTGCTGATGTCTGAGAGATGGTCATCTGTTAGGTTATAACACGACACTCATACCTAGGGGAAGGAGGGAGGACAAACCGTGCTGGAAAGATCCAGCCACAGATAAGTGGCGGACCAGGGGAAGTGCCTTACGTCGACGACCAGAGCTCTCTACTTTCGGGGTGTAGAACACACCCCTACATACTTGCTGATGTCTGAGAGATGGTCATCTGTTAGGTTATAACACGACACTCATACCTAGGGGAAGGAGGGAGGACAAACCCGTGCTGGAAAGATCCAGCCACAGATAAGTGGCGGACCAGGGGAAGTGCCTTACGTCGACGACCAGAGCTCTCTACTTTCGGGTGTAGAACACACCCCTACATACTTGCTGATGTCTGAGAGATGGTCATCTGTTAGGTTATAACACGACACTCATACCTAGGGGAAGGAGGGAGGACAAACCCGTGCTGGAAAGATCCAGCCACAGATAAGTGGCGGACCAGGGGAAGTGCCTTACGTCGACGACCAGAGCTCTCTACTTTCGGGGTGTAGAACACACCCCTACATACTTGCTGATGTCTGAGAGATGGTCATCTGTTAGGTTATAACACGACACTCATACCTAGGGGAAGGAGGGAGGACAAACGCGTGCTGGAAAGATCCAGCCACAGATAAGTGGCGGACCAGGGGAAGTGCCTTACGTCGACGACCAGAGCTCTCTACTTTCGGGGTGTAGAACACACCCTACATACTTGCTGATGTCTGAGAGATGGTCATCTGTTAGGTTATAACACGACACTCATACCTAGGGGAAGGAGGGAGGACAAACCGTGCTGGAAAGATCCAGCCACAGATAAGTGGCGGACCAGGGGAAGTGCCTTACGTCGACGACCAAGCTCTCTACTTTCGGGGTGTAGAACACACCCCTACATACTTGCTGATGTCTGAGAGATGGTCAACTGTTAGGTAATACACAACACTCATGCTAGGGGAAGGAGGGAGGACAAACGCGTGCTGGAAAGATCCAGCCACAGATAAGTGGCGGACCAGGGGAAGTGCCTTACGTCGACGACCAGAGCTCTCTACTTTCGGGGTGTAGAACACACCCCTACATACTTGCTGATGTCTGAGAGATGGTCATCTGTTAGGTTATAACACGACACTCATACCTAGGGAAGGAGGGAGGACAAACCCGTGCTGGAAAGATCCAGCCACAGATAAGTGGCGGACCAGGGGAAGTGCCTTACGTCGACGACCAGAGCTCTCTACTTTCGGGGTGTAGAACACACCCTACATACTTGCTGATGTCTGAGAGATGGTCATCTGTTAGGTTATAACACGACACTCATACCTAGGGGAAGGAGGGAGGACAAACGCGTGCTGGAAAGATCCAGCCACAGATAAGTGGCGGACCAGGGGAAGTGCCTTACGTCGACGACCAGAGCTCTCTACTTTCGGGGTGTAGAACACACCCCTACATACTTGCTGATGTCTGAGAGATGGTCAACTGTTAGGTAATTACACAACACTCATCCTAGGGGAAGGAGGGAGGACAAACGCGTGCTGGAAAGATCCAGCCACAGATAAGTGGCGGACCAGGGGAAGTGCCTTACGTCGACGACCAGAGCTCTCTACTTTCGGGGTGTAGAACACACCCCTACATACTTGCTGATGTCTGAGAGATGGTAAATCTGTTAGGTTATACACGACACTCATACCTAGGGGAAGGAGGGAGGACAAACCCGTGCTGGAAAGATCCAGCCACAGATAAGTGGCGGACCAGGGGAAGTGCCTTACGTCGACGACCAGAGCTCTCTACTTTCGGGGTGTAGAACACACCCCTACATACTTGCTGATGTCTGAGAGATGGTCATCTGTTAGGTTATAACACGACACTCATACCTAGGGGAAGGAGGGAGGACAAACCCGTGCTGGAAAGATCCAGCCACAGATAAGTGGCGGACCAGGGGAAGTGCCTTACGTCGACGACCAGAGCTCTCTACTTTCGGGGTGTAGAACACACCCCTACATACTTGCTGATGTCTGAGAGATGGTCATCTGTTAGGTTATAACACGACACTCATACCTAGGGGAAGGAGGGAGGACAAACGCGTGCTGGAAAGATCCAGCCACTGATAAGTGGCGGACCAGGGGAAGTGCCTTACGTCGACGACCAAGCCCTCTACTTTCAGGGAGTAAAACACACCCTACATACTTGCTGATGTCTGAGAGATGGTCATCTGTTAGGTTATAACACGACACTCATACCTAGGGGAAGGAGGGAGGACAAACGCGTGCTGGAAAGATCCAGCCACGATAAGTGGCGGACCAGGGGAAGTGCCTTACGTCGACGACCAAAGCTCTCTACTTTCGGGGTGTAGAACACACCCCTACATACTTGCTGATGTCTGAGAGATGGTCATCTGTTAGGTTATAACACGACACTCATACCTAGGGGAAGGAGGGAGGACAAACCCGTGCTGGAAAGATCCAGCCACAGATAAGTGGCGGACCAGGGGAAGTGCCTTACGTCGACGACCAGAGCTTCTCTACTTTCGGGGTGTAGAACACACCCCTACATACTTGCTGATGTCTAAGAGATGGTCAACTGTTAGGTAATTACACAACACTCATGCCTAGGGGAAGGAGGGAGGACAAACGCGTGCTGGAAAGATCCAGCCACAGATAAGTGGCGGACCAGGGGAAGTGCCTTACGTCGACGACCAGAGCTCTCTACTTTCGGGGTGTAGAACACACCCCTACATACTTGCTGATGTCTGAGAGATGGTCATCTGTTAGGTTATAACACGACACTCATACCTAGGGGAAGGAGGGAGGACAAAACCCGTGCTGGAAAGATCCAGCCACAGATAAGTGGCGGACCAGGGGAAGTGCCTTACGTCGACGACCAGAGCTCTCTACTTTCGGGGTGTAGAACACACCCCTACATACTTGCTGATGTCTGAGAGATGGTCATCTGTTAGGTTATAACACGACACTCATACCTAGGGGAAGGAGGGAGGACAAACCCGTGCTGGAAAGATCCAGCCACAGATAAGTGGCGGACCAGGGGAAGTGCCTTACGTCGACGACCAGAGCTCTCTACTTTCGGGGTGTAGAACACACCCCTACATACTTGCTGATGTCTGAGAGATGGTCATCTGTTAGGTTATAACACGACACTCATACCTAGGGGAAGGAGGGAGGACAAACCCGTGCTGGAAAGATCCAGCCACAGATAAGTGGCGGACCAGGGGAAGTGCCTTACGTCGACGACCAGAGCTCTCTACTTTCGGGGTGTAGAACACACCCCTACATACTTGCTGATGTCTGAGAGATGGTCATCTGTTAGGTTATAACACGACACTCATACCTAGGGGAAGGAGGGAGGACAAACCCGTGCTGGAAAGATCCAGCCACAGATAAGTGGCGGACCAGGGGAAGTGCCTTACGTCGACGACCAGAGCTCTCTACTTTCGGGGTGTAGAACACACCCCTACATACTTGCTGATGTCTGAGAGATGGTCATCTGTTAGGTTATAACACGACACTCATACCTAGGGGAAGGAGGGAGGACAAACGCGTGCTGGAAAGATCCAGCCACTGATAAGTGGCGGACCAGGGGAAGTGCCTTACGTCGACGACCAAAGCTCTCTACTTTCGGGGTGTAGAACACACCCCTACATACTTGCTGATGTCTGAGAGATGGTCATCTGTTAGGTTATAACACGACACTCATACCTCAGAGGAAGGAGGGAGGACAAACCCGTGCTGGACAGATCCAGCCACAGACAAGCGGCGGAGACGACCAGAGCTTGCCTCTACTTTCGGAGAGTGAAATACACCCCTACATACTTGCTGATGTCTAAGAGATGGTCAACTGTTAGGTAATTACACAACACTCATGCCTAGGGGAAGGAGGGAGGACAAACGCGTGCTGGAAAGATCCAGCCACAGATAAGTGGCGGACCAGGGGAAGTGCCTTACGTCGACGACCAGAGCTCTCTACTTTCGGGGTGTAGAACACACCCCTACATACTTGCTGATGTCTGAGAGATGGTCATCTGTTAGGTTATAACACGACACTCATACCTAGGGGAAGGAGGGAGGACAAACCCGTGCTGGAAAGATCCAGCCACAGATAAGTGGCGGACCAGGGGAAGTGCCTTACGTCGACGACCAGAGCTCTCTACTTTCGGGGTGTAGAACACACCCTACATACTTGCTGATGTCTGAGAGATGGTCATCTGTTAGGTTATAACACGACACTCATACCTAGGGGAAGGAGGGAGGACAAACCCGTGCTGGAAAGATCCAGCCACAGATAAGTGGCGGACCAGGGGAAGTGCCTTACGTCGACGACCAGAGCTCTCTACTTTCGGGGTGTAGAACACACCCCTACATACTTGCTGATGTCTGAGAGATGGTCATCTGTTAGGTTATAACACGACACTCATACCTAGGGGAAGGAGGGAGGACAAACCCGTGCTGGAAAGATCCAGCCACAGATAAGTGGCGGACCAGGGGAAGTGCCTTACGTCGACGACCAGAGCTCTCTACTTTCGGGGTGTAGAACACACCCTACATACTTGCTGATGTCTGAGAGATGGTCATCTGTTAGGTTATAACACGACACTCATACCTAGGGGAAGGAGGGAGGACAAACGCGTGCTGGAAAGATCCAGCCACAGATAAGTGGCGGACCAGGGTAAGTGCCTTACGTCAACGACCAGAGCTCGCCTCTTCTTTCGGGAAGGAACATAATAAGTAGTAACAGTAGACCCCAGAAGAATGGCGCCGTGAGAACCTAGGGCGCTTCAACCGGCTAGGTCATTCTGTGCCGCCCGTGATTCAGGGAGTATTATACTCTCTTATACAAGCTGGTGTTTGCAAGATGGACTTATTCTCTTTCCTTGCCTTGTACGATCAGCAGAGTCGTGCTCTGGGTTAATTCTACCCCGGGCCAAGACGCCTAACGACACGTTTTTCCGGTACAAAACTTAATAAAATGCCAATCTTACTTATGAACGATCTTGTTCATTAATGATTTGGCACACAATTAGTACATATTTTGTTATTTTCTCATACATTTAAGCCACATACATGGGCGAGAATGGTCCAGGTAAGCTGTGACTCCTTGAACCAAACCGTCGCTCTAGGTAGATGTTCTTCTCCCGCCCAAGGTCAAGCAGACGACTCTGTAAACGAAGCACGTGGTGCACCTTGCTTTGCAGCTTGACTTGACTGTCTCCGGTGCAGCACAGAAAATATGTTACTTCACCCTTTACTAAAAAGTAAACTATACATGGTTTACTCTGTATTCTACTTTGCACATACACTTGATTGACTTTTGACAAATCTCGTACCTAAGCCAACGTGAGAAACTAGGGTGCTTCAACCGGTTAGGTCATATTGCGCCGCCTTTGATAATGAAAGTTGATGAGATGAGTTAATGGTGTGTTTGATGATTATATTGTTTTCTAAGTGTATAAATAACAAATACAATGATGATGATGATAGTAATAGCAAAAAAAGTTATGTAAATGAAAATAAATAAATTTAAGAAATGTGTATGATGTAAATGAAATTTTGTTAAATGAGAAATTTAGAAAGTTTGTCGCTCTTTGAACTGGGTAATGTGGTAGATAAAACACAATGTAAAAGTGGACTGTATATTTTAACATAACAAAAACTTGTAGAAATACAGCCAAACCTTACACACTCAAAAGAAATGAGATCTAAAAAAGGGCCAAGCTCATCTACCCTTCCACATAAACGTACAGTGTCCCATAACAGCATCCTCGAAAAGCTTGGCAAAATAGAATTTGCGATTATTAATTTAACGTAATAGTTTATCCAAGTTCTTTTTTTCTAATTAATTTAAACGTAATAACATGCAAATTCTATTTTGCCAAGCTTTTCGAGGATGCTGTTATGGGACACTGTACGTTTATGTGGAAGGGTAGATGAGCTTGGCCCTTTTTTAGATCTCATTCTTTTGAGTGTGTAAGGTTTGGCTGTATTTCTACAAGTTTTTGTTATGTGTGTGATCTCATTACTTTTTCAAGTTCCATTACAAAATTATTTGCTAAAATATAATATTTTTATCAAAGTTGATTTAAATTCAATGGTATTAGCAGTAACAATATAGGATGTAAAATATCTAGACCCGGATTCATGTACATCCTGGGTATAGGTGGTATAACCATGGTATAACGACGGTATAAGGACTGGACCCCAATTCTTGAGTTCGTGGGAGATGAGTTGAAAACGCAATTTGAAAACGAAGTCGTTTTCGTTTTCGAAGGAATTGGTATTCTTGAACGGTATCGTGGAAAACGTCATGGGTTGTGAGTTGAAAGCATGGTTGAAAGAGTATCACGAAATCCAAACACTTTAAAAAGATTTGCGTATAGCAAAGAGCTCGAAAAAGTTCTATATTTATTCTAGATGGCAGTGCCTTCATAAACGCCGGCCAATCGAAAGACAAGTTGTATGAAATGATTTGATTGTTGCAATTATGTAAACAAACAGATGAGCAAGTTCATAATGTTGTGCTGGCATAGGGTTGGCTAGGCTTGTCAAACATGTAATGTAAGTATGAATTTTACTAATCCTATAGCCAAATGGAACTTTAGACCTACACTTTTGCATTATAAATAATTTTCCACATCTGGGCCTAGGCCAGGGACGGTTTCTGATTTGTTTTATGAGAGTATAATGACACCTTTTCTCGTTCCACACAAAGAAGAAAAATTTTAAATGTCCGCTATTTGTTTACGTATCGCACTTTCCCGCCTAACTCTGCTTATACCGTCAACAAGTGTCAAGTAACTATGGTTACTTGTTGATTGTATGCCAAGTGTTTAAGGCTTATTTTAAAACCTTTATTTGGAAGCCTTCCAACAAACTTTTTCAACTTTTTTTTCAAAAGAGACTATCATTCTATAACCTTAATGTCCATGTAAAATATGAACATTGTAGTCCCACCCGTCTGGTCAGAATCGCGGGCCGACGTATTAGATGTGAGCAGTAGTAGGCAGTAGTAGGAGTAGTAGGCAGTAGCTAACATCCTTAAAGTGATTTTGAGCATGTTTCAAGCCATTTTTTCACCAAGAAGGAATAATCGTACCCCAATAAAATTTGGCATGTGTTGTCAGGTACCTAAATCCCCTCGATTGTGATAGTTTTCAAGTTCACATCACGTTACATGACGGCTGGGTAACACCTCGAAATCACCCCAACTCTGCTTGGTGTATAAGGTGCTTGAGTGTGTAGCGCACCGCGGCTTGGCTGCGGCGCCCTAACGGGCACCTAGATTAGATTAGCAAAACACACGTAAATAACAGGAGATGAATAATTTTACAAGAGCGTGGCGCCATAGATTCCAAAAAATGCCTATCGTTACCATGAGCAACTGATAAACAACACAGAATAGACCAGACAACAAATTATGTAAACAAAGAGACAATGCTTACTGGATTAACTGAAAACACAGCACACTGAATAATGAACATTTAAAATACCCACGGGTCTTTCAGAGAATGGGGTAGGGTTCACCGACGACGACTGCTAGAGCTCGCCTCTACTTTTGGGGAGTAATATACTCCCCGCTTTTACGAGCTGATGTTTGCGAGGTGGTCTTTTTCTCTTGGATTGCCTCGTACGATTAGCAGAGCGTTGCTCTGGGACTATTCTACCCTTTGCCCTGATGGGGGTAATTCCATTATTATTGGTCTGTGATTGGATTGGGTGGGCAGTGGGGTGCCGTGTACAGGTCACGAATCATTTTTACAGTAATTTTTTACAATTATTCAGCTATATGATTAATATAGGAATAATTTGGAATTTAGAATAGTGGAATTTTGAGACAACGCGCTGCAACCGGGAAAATGATATTGCGCCGCCAGTGATATTGCAAGATAATGAATTGATTTTATGGTGTGTTTGACATAAATGTTTTCTAAGTTTAAAAAGAGATAAAAAAGTGGATTTGATTCACTAGTTTGAAAGCGCGTCAAGCGTTAGGTCATCATGCACAACTCTAGCCTAAGGGGGGTGGGGAGGAGGGGCCCATGCTGGTCAGAACCAGCCACGGGTAAGGGGAGGAAGGGGGGTTTCTCACGTCGCGGTCGTAATCGTCTTTGTCATCGTTCGTTGTGTCATTGTCATCGTCGCCGGGGGGTCGTCAAGGGAAGGGGGCAATGTCCCCGACGACGATTGCCAGAGCTCGCCTCTAGTTTCGGGGAGTAAGATACTCCGCTCTTACTAGCTGATGTTTGCGAGGTGGATTTTTCTCTTGAATCGCCTTTTACGATTAGCAGAGCCATGCTCTGGGCCAATTCTACCCCGGGCCCAGACGAGGATAAACACACGTTCTTTTGCCTGAAACGTACAGTTAAAGTGGAGCAATAAGAGGCTCTTCCAACGTTGTTGTCCATTTTAAAGAAATCTGTGAATTCAAAAGTATACCTTTGATGTTCATTGCAAATCTTTCTTAACTTAATTTTTGAAAACAATATCGCAAATTGAGTTTTTATCAAAACGACAAATGTCGAATATAATAATCAGCTCTTGTGTAAACCAGGACGGGTCATTGCTAAAAACAAAATTTAAATCTTTTGGCGTATTTAGTTCTTTTAGATTAAACAATAGTTTACATCCAAGTCCCGTTGGCAAGGTTGCCATCGGTTTGTTTTCAAAATGTGTGACAAGTTTCGTATTAAAAATATGCCGTTTCGCTCGATGGTTAAGAACTTTACGATTAGCAGAGCCATGCTCAGGGGCTGAATACTTACCTGGGCCCAGAAGGAGGATTTTTATTTACATTGTTCAAGCTGGAGACTTGCTGGCGACCTGCATTAACTGGCTTTAAGAACAAGTTGAGAAACTAGGGCGCTTCAACCAGTTAGGTCATATTGCGCCGCCTGTAATAATGAAAGTTGATGAGATGAGTTAATGGTGTGTTTGATGATAAGATTGTTTTCTATGAGTATAAATAACAAAATAAAATAATGATGATAAAAGCAATATCAAAATAAAAGTTATGTGAATGAAAATAAATAAATTTAAGAAATGTGTATGATGTGAATTAAATTTTGTTATAAGTTAATTAATCGAGTTTGCTCTGTGTTTCATTTTATATTGTTTTCTTAGCATATTGTTTGGTTAATTTTGTGTAAGGGCGCGTAAACCGTTAGGACATAATGCGCACTCTAGCCTTGAGGATGTGGGAAGGACAGAACCAGTCACGGGCAAGGGAAAGTTGGGAGTTTCTCACGTCGCCTAACAGAGCTCGCCAATAAATTTCAGGGAGCAATATAATCAAATATTATTTTGAGGAACTAAGCAAACTTTTATTTATGTTAAATACGTGCTAGTGTGTTTTTATCAGGTTTTGCTACCATTGATAAGTAAATAATCACATTACAAAATCTTGTTTCGTCCTTTTTCAAAAATTTTCAAGGTTATGTGACCAACTAAATGTCACAAAACATATTTTTTAAATCAAAATGATACTCAGCAGCCCAATTGTAGAAACCGAAATTCAATCTAATCCGTTAATAAATGACAAACTGATTTTTTGGCCGCCATCTTTAATTTTAAGAGGTTTCTGATTAAAAAAGTTAATTTGAACCTCAAATTTATATTCAGTACTTGAAAGTACGTGCGTAAAGTGAAAATGAATAACATTGGACCATAATTTAAAAAAATTAGGCAATGTTTGGACGCCATTTTTTATTTGAGGGGTCCCTGGGTTAATTTTCGATTGGCTCCATTTCCTTAAATCATCAGTTGGGTATGTCCGATCATCATGCCAAATTTAATGCTTTTATACTAAAATTGAAGTATTCCGTGGATATCTCCAGGTATGCCGCCTGACTATAGGAAGGGGGAGAAAGTGATTGTTACCGGGTACTCAACACGTGGTTCATCCTTCACTCACTCGTCTTAACAAAGACTTTGGCGTTTTCCTAGTGTTAAAGACAAGGACTTTGTCTGTTTTGTTTGTTTTGTCTTTGTGTTTGTTACTCACAAGCTTATTACCATTAGTCTCTTCTTTCATATAAATTGTTCTTCTATTTTCTTTCCGGAATATTTCTAATTTATTTTCATAGTTAATAATTTTGATAGTTTTACATTAAAATTGATCAGTTTGTAAGTTAAACAAGCCTCCCTAGCTGTTTTCTATTCGATCTTGACAATATTTACATATTGATATGCAAATTTATTCAATAAATCTATAAACTTCATTAATATGCTACGACGACGTGAGAAACTAGGGCGCTTCAACCGGTTAGGTCATATTGCGCCGCCTGTGAATGAAAGTAAATTAGAAGAGTTAATGCAGGTATGTTTGATGATTAGATTGTTTTCTAAGTGTAAAAATAACAAAATAAATTGAAGATGAAGAAAGTAATAGCAAAATAAAAGTTATGTATGTAAATGAAAAGAAAGAAAAGAAAGAAATGTGTATGAAGTTAATTAAAGTTTGTTAAATAGATTACTTTGGATGAGAAATTTGGAAAGATTGTCGCCGATATCATATGATAGAAGTTCTTCATATGATTGGGAGAGATCAAATTGCATGCGCGAGGCATCATATTTGGTACATTCTGCTAGTATATGATGCACGGTTAAAGGTACATCACATGTGTCACATATGGGAATAACCTTTTCTCTGGTTAAGAGATATCCGTGTGTTAGGCGTGTGTGCCCTATATGAAGTCTAGACAATACCACCTCTTCTCTACGTGAGAGTCGAGACGTAGGTGGACGAATTTTGTTAGTCAATGTGGGCATCACACTACGCAATTTGTTATTTTGCAACACATCCCAAGATGTTTGTCGCAAATCCAACAATCTTTGCTTGAATCCACTCTTGACATCTGGAACGGGAACTAGATTGAAATCAACGTCGTGACGCTGGGAAGCTTCCTTAGCAGCCCTATCAGCGTGTTCATTTCCCTCTATGCCCACGTGTCCAGGTATCCAGCAAAACTCTATTATATAACCCTTAGAGGTTAGTTTTTCTAAATAGAATTGGATGTCTTGTACTAAATTATGACTAGAATACATGTGTTTTATAGCTTGAAGTGAACTTAAGCTATCTGAACACAAAAGGTATTCTCCACAACGACAATGTAGAATGTAATGAAGTGATTTACAAATGGTGAATAACTCTCCAGTGAAAATTAAACACACGTCGCTTAGCCTGAAACGTTCAGTTAAGGTGGAGCAATTAAAAGCACTTCCAACCTTGTTGTCAATTTTGGAGCCATCTGTGAATACCAAAGTAAACCTTTGATGTTCATGGCAAATCTCTCTAAAGTTAATTTTGAATACACTATCGCAAGTAGAGTTTTTATCAAAACGACAAAGGTCAAATATAATAATCGGCTCTGGTGTAAACCAGGGCGGGTTATTGCTAAATACAAAATTAAAAACTTTTGGCAGATGAAATTCTATAAGATTAAACAAAAGTTTACATCTTAATCCCGTTGGAAGAGATGCCTTGGGTTTGTTATCAAAGTGTCTGACATATGTCGTGTTAAAAACATTCCGATTTGCTGGATGGTTAGGCATAGCTTTAATTTTCATTACATACGTACCCATCAAGAGGTTTCTCCGTTCTGCCAAGGAGGACACACCTGACTCGGCATACAAGCTGACTACCGGGCTTGTTCGAAATGCACCAAGAGCAATACGAAGACCACAATGGTGGACAGTGTCTAGAAGTTTAAGGGTTGTGTTACTTGCTGAAGAGTATACGAAACATCCATAGTCCATCTTGGAGCAAACTAGAGATCCGTTAATTCTCAACATGCAAGTCCTATCTGCACCCCACGATGTATTACTGAGAACTTTCAATAGGTTGATTTTCAACATGCATTTTTTGCGTAACTCAACAACGTGGTCTTTCCAATTTAGCTTTTTGTCAAACACCATGCCGAGAAGACGGACATTTGTTTTGAATAGAAGTTCTACATTGTTAAACGATAGTTGTGGGTCATTTTGGATTCCTTGAAACATATCAAATGCATCTTCATCAATAAGGTATTACTAGGTAATCATCTATCAAAACCAATTACCAGTTTTACGAATCTGACTTTGTAATTCATAATATAACATATATAATTTAATTAAAATCATAGGGGAAGTCGTCAAGAGTAAGGGGCGAGGTAGCCGACGACGTATGCCAGAGCTCGTCTCTAGTTTCGAGGCGTAAAAACTATAACCTTTGTACTCGGCCCTAGCTGATGTTTGCGAGAAGGTCTAAGCCACTTTTCTCGCCTTGTACGATAAGCAGAGCTTTGCTCTGGTTCAATTAACGCCGGGCCCAGGCGGAGGAAATGAATAACAGAAAGTTAACCGAGAAAGAGAGTTTGTACGGTGAAGACCTAAGAAAGGTAGTTTACAAACTTAAGGCTCACAGTCTAACGACTTCTTTAGAAACGAGGGCTTTTTATTTGGTTTAATTGGATTACGGACGCGTCAACCGACAGATCAAGCACCACTCTTGCCTAGGGGATGTGGGGAAGAGGGGTCCATGCTATTTATTTTATTATATTGCCACCAACAACAGAGTTACCTCCACAAGTGCGATATAGGCATTTCATAAAATTAACTAATACTAAAGCACAAAAAATAAAAATGATATCAAAAATCAAACAACATCTAAATATGTCTCAGGTGCACAAAAGAACATTAAACTAAACGAAATGCAAATAAAAAATAAACTTTGACGATTACAAATGTTATAAACCTCAAGAACATATTTCGAAGAAAAAGTTTTTAACATTGAAAGTTAAGGTGATTTATGTCAAGATCAGGATGAATGACAACTAATTGGTTTTACGTATGTTGGATCCGGTTAATTGGTGAATTACTAAAAATGTCTAGTCTGCTTCTGGGAAGATGAAAAGTCTGAAGGTTTCGTGTTAATCTTGCAGGAACGTGAAAATGTACTGAATGAAGAAGCTGAGAATCAAAATAATTGTGCAGAAGCTTATACAGAAATATTAGATCTGTATGCTGGCGCCAATTTTGGAGTGATACAAGATTTAAATTCTTACATAAAGTTGAATGGTTGCATCTAAGATAAGTTACATTGGTCTTGTAGCAAACATGCTTAACGAACTTCTGCTGGATACGTTCAATGCTACGAATTTTGGTAATGTGATGAGGGTTCCATATGACAATTGCATAGTCAATTTGAGGTCTTATAAAAGCCACAAAAAGCTTCCTGAAAGTGCCAATGGAAAAGTCCTTTGTGCAATTTCTTTTCACAAAGCCGAGCATTTTAAGGGCCTTTGGGATGATAAGCTGTAGGTGATTATTGTATGAGAGATCACTTGACAGTTGTACACCTAAATCACGGATAGTGTTCACCTTCATTAGCGGAGAGTTATCAAGCTGGTAATTAAAGTCGATATTACCTTTCCTTTTAGTAGTAAACGTAATAAAATTACACTTAGCCACATTCAGGTTAAGCTTCCATGACTTGCACCACGTAGAAAATGCATCAAGCTCCGTTTGGAGAGACTCGCAGTCCTCAATATTGTTGATGCGTTTGTACACTTTCAGGTCATCAGCATACATTAAACATTTGCAAGTTTTAAAACATGACGGAACGTCGTTTACAAATAATGTGAACATCAACGGTCCCAGAATCGACCCCTGGGGCACTCCAGATGTAACGGATTCGGGTGAAGATTTTCCGTCATCAATAACAACGCTTTGCAATCGACCTGACAAGTAGTTGGAGAGTAGATTAAAAATATCTCCCTGGATCCCGTAGCCACGCAGTTTCAGCAGAAGAAGGTTATGGTCAACACTGTCAAAAGCTTTGCTGAAATCAGTATAAACAGCGTCCACCTGCTGATCCCCATTATTGATGTGAAATGCAATGTCACTAGTGTATTGAGCAAGGTTCGTGACGGTTGACCTTTTCTTGACAAAGCCATATTGTTCCGGTGCAATATGATTAGCAGGGGCGTGCGGTCTGGGCAGGCTAGGCATGCTGAGCATGCCCTGGAAAAATTCCAAGATAATATTTTTATTTTATTTCCCAAATATATATTCATTTACGTGCATAGATTGACGATTTTTGATCCCCTAAAGGGCACTGTTTCGACACGATATGAGGAAAATTCATTTTCAGCTCTCTCTCTCTTGTGGCGTTGTCCATCCCTGGCAGCGAAAGCGCACGAGCAAGTGGTTCTCTGTCCATAAGCAGCAACGTTATCCCCTAGTCTAGGGTGTGGGGGGGGGGGGGGTATGCTTTAGACATGGCAAGAATAAGCGCTTTTTGCAGTGGTTACGGTTGTTTTGGTCAACCCACGACCAGCTCTCGGGATGGCTGTTACCCTCCCCCTCCCACCCGCCACCTGTCGCGGTCACATTGCAAGGGCTGTTATATTCAACACACTCACCCCCTGTGGATTTCCGTGTTCAACATTACAATAACATTATTTCATAAAGCAATTGTTTGATTATCAATTAATGGCTAATATAATTTGATGTTTTTTCTTCAAATTAACCTGACTCAGATTTGCTGTTAAAATAATGTTCGGTAGTGAAGTAAAAGCGCGCCAAGAGTAAGGGAGTTTCAATTTGGGGCAGTGACCCTCACTCCTCAGTGCAAGTTCAACCTCGATGGTCAGTGCACGTTGTGCGTTTGTGACAGGACAGTGTTCATTGTATGTGCCGTGTGGAGTGCTAGTTAATACCGAGTGGAATAACCTGTGTGTGGATTGTGGAACCATGGCAGAAATTAAATGTATAGCAATCGAAAGTTTATTACAGAAACCTTTTTCCACGCGTAAATATTTCGAGGAATTACAAATTGTGAAAGGTGGAAAGTTCACATTCAAGTAGGATGATAGCAGCATTGGTGAGTTTAAATATTTTCTTAAAATTTAGTAATCAAAATAAATCGACCAACTCTTTGCGCGCGCGTGTGTGTTTGTGTGGATGAGTCTGTAAGATAGATTTGTATAGTTTTGATCAAAATTTAATCGGCAT
This sequence comes from Sweltsa coloradensis, assembly GCA_024449915.1. Taxonomy (NCBI): domain Eukaryota; kingdom Metazoa; phylum Arthropoda; class Insecta; order Plecoptera; family Chloroperlidae; genus Sweltsa; species Sweltsa coloradensis. The sequence goes on from JAMZAV010003099.1 coordinate 45,032, forward strand.
TTAAAGTGCAAAGTTGAAGTACAAAATGAGTGTTATTAAAGATAGTGATTGGTTCCATTGATTTTCGAGTCTTCATCATGTTTCTAATCATGCAAATTTTAGCTTTGACGATTGACTGTTGATTTCGTATGTAAATATTCATGAAACCTGTTCCATCTTTATTGTGTATTTTGGTATTTTTAGACGTGTTTATATGCGTTTTAATAGTTAAGATTTCAAAAAAATCTCGCCTGCGGCGAAAAAGCCTCCGGCGGCTGGGGCTTCGCCCAGACCCCGTATGGGCCGCCATAATTACTCTTCGAGTATGTAGCTTGCCCACGCAATATAGTCACCGCACGCCCCTGATGATTAGCAAAATGATTGTATATGCGTTTATGGAGGATGCTTTCAAAAACCTTGGAGAATGTCGATAATAACGATATGGGTCTGTAGTTCGTCACATTATACCTGCTACCCTTTTTTAGTATAGGAGTAATAATTGCATGTTTCCAACGAGTAGGGAAAGTTCCGAATTCTAATGATTTGTTAAATAGGGCAGCCAATGGTTTTGATAACGCTCTGCTAAAGAACTTGATGACGTTAATTGGTATATTATCCGGACCAGGCGTTTTTCCATTTTTCAGATTTTGTAGGCAATCCTCTACTTCCTTTGATGTAATAGTAAAGTTGCACATATTTTCTGTTGAGTACTGTGGAGCAGATGGCGGCTCATGGGCATCCACAGACGGCAGAAGGAAGGTGGTTTTGAAAAAGTCAGAAAATAGTTGGCTGCATGAGGTTGTGTCGCTAGCTTTTCTTTCATTATATTTTACTTCAATGAAAATGAGTCTAGTTCTTGTTTTATGACGTATATAACTCCACAACTGAGTGGGATTATCTGCTAAAGATGCATCTATTTGCTGTATGTATGCTTTATAATTAGCTTCTTTCACTCTTTTAAAAACAGTTCGTTTTGTTTGAAATTCAACTCTAGCGGCATCAAGCTGAGTACGTTTCCATGCCCTATGTGCACGGTTTTTGTTTTTAAGTGCAGCTATTGTATCATTATTGAACCAGAGTGGGTATTTCCTACGGTTTGTTTTCACTTTTGGAACAGTATCTTCAATAATTCCTGTCAATACATCGTAAAAAGACTCACACATACGATCCACATCATCAGTACCAGTACTCATAGAGGTCCAGTCAGCGTCCTCTAGATTTTTACTCAGTACATGGAGGTTAACATGTTGCCAGCGATACATCATACGATTTTTTGGTTTGGAATTTACCTGTGAATTAGGTAATGTTATCTCAGAAGTAAAAGCTTGGTGGTCAGTGAGAACAGCGGGTCAGAACCAGCCACGGGTAAGGGGAGGACGGGGTGTTTCTCACGTCGCGGTCGTGATCGTCATTGTCATCGTTCGTTATGTCATTGTCATCGTCATCGGGGAGGCCGTCAAGGGAAACGAGAGGCCTGAGTTCGACTCTAGTATCGTTGCTGTTGCTAGCTGATGTTTGCGAGATGGACCTCGCCATAGCTATGCTCTGGGCCAATTCAACCCCGGGCACAGACGAAGATGGTAAAACACTTTTTTTGGTTTATTTGGATTAAGGACGCGTCAACCGTTAGGTCATAATGCACCACTCTAACCTAGGGGGGGGGGGGAGGAGTGGCCAATGCTGGTCAGTAAGTGCTGCCGCTGGGTTCTCACTCTACGAATGTGGGCTTAGCTTTACATCGTTTTCCACGGTCGGCCGGCAGAACGAGACCGCAGGTTATTTCTTGAATTTAGCACGTCTGATATAGCCCGGGAAGTCGCACGAGCGAATGGGTCGAAACCTGTTATTCCCATTCAAACGCCTCGGTATTTTGCTCGCAGCATTCTCTCACCCCCACACTCCGTTCAGTAGCCAGTGAAAGTTGTTCGCGAAAGGGTTGGTGAAGTGAGATTACCTGCAGTTTTCAAGTGAGCGAACAGTGTGAAAATTATTATCGTGCCGTGAAGTGAAATTATAATATGACTTCGGTAAGAAGCGATCTAAAAATAAACAGTTTTTTAAAACGACCATTTGGACGAACAATTAGAAATAAAATCACGAGGCCAACCAACCCCAAAATTAGAATTAATTCAAGTGGCAACATAGGTGCGTGTCGGAGGAGAGTAAGGGACATTATTCGGGTATGTAATATTTTAATCACGCATATAATAATTAATTTTTTGGATTGTTTTACATAATTAACAATTACACATAGGGGAGTTTTTCCCGAACAATAAATTCGAAAAATATATTCTTGAAGTCGTTTTCCGGGTACTTGAGACCATTAGTTTATGAAAAAAATTTCGCCTCCGGCGCCTGGGGCTGTGCCCCAGACCCCTTGTTTCCCGCAGAAGTAAACTTTAAAATTATGTGCACCCCCAAAATAATAACTCACGAGCCGCCCGCCCCTGCGTGTGTCACAAGTATTTTGATTATTTATTGCTATATTGAAGTCTATTCTGTACGCCACTTACATGACCGCTATATATACCACCATAGTTATTAGGGCCGAATAGAAAGTGAGCCCGAATTTTTTAGTCGAGTGTGATGCTCGTAATCGAGTATTTAAAAAACATGATTTTGGTGCTGCTTATGAAAATCGAGTATTTAAAAAACATGATTTTGGTGCTGCTTATGAACTACGACGTGAGAAACTAGGGCGCTTCAACCGGTTAGGTCATATGCGCCGCCTGTGATAATGAAACTTGATGAGATGAGTTAATGGTGTGTTTGATGATAAGATAGTTTTGTAAGTGTATAATTAACAAAATAAATTGATAATGATGAAACTTATAACAAAATAAAAGTTATGTATGTGAATGAAAATAAAATAGGAAAACGCCTTAGTCCCGTCGCGTTGTTGAGCGAGCACCGGTACGTGCAACACGACCCGAGTACGACATTCCCATAATGTTACATACCAATAAGTCATTAAGGTCTTGACCGATTTAGCTGAAAATTTGTAAAATAGGAGAGAATGTTTTACTTATTGACCCTGCAAAATTTCATAACGATCGGATTTTTTTTTTTTTTTTTTATAACCAACGATCGGATTTTGTTCAAAAACTATACAGCAACCCGCATAGGTGGTATGTACATGTGTGCAAAATTTCAGGTCGATCAGAGAAACGGTGCGACCTGTACCGAAGCAGTAACAGAAAAAAAAAAAAAACAGACATTCGAGTCATACGAGTCATGTGGAGACGCTCGCTATGCTCGCTTAATAAATTAAAGAAATGTGTATTATGTGAATTAAATTTTGTTAAATAGATGACTATGGATGAGAAATTTAGAAAGTTTGTTGCCGTTATCATATGATAGAAGTTCTTCATATGATTGGGAGAGATCAAATTGCGTGCGCAAGGTATCATATTTGGTACATTCTGCTAGCATATGATGTACGGTTAAAGATACATCACATGTGTCACATCTGGGGATAACCTTTTCTCTTGTTAAGAGATATCCGTGATTAGACGTGTGTGGACTTATCGAATTCTGGACAATACCACCTCTTCTCTAAGTGAGAGTCGAGACGTAGGTGGACGAATTTTATTAGTCAATGTGGGCATCACACCACGCAATTTGTAAATTTGTAACGCATCCCAAGATGCTTGTCGCAAATCCAACAGACTTTGCTTGAATCCACTCTTGACATCTGGAACAGAAACAAGATTAAAATCAACGTCGCGGCGCTGGGAAGCTTCCTTAGCAGCCCGATCAGCGTGTTCATTTCCCTCTATGCCCACGTGACCAGGTATCCAGCAAAACTCTTCTTTTATATTTCTATTCTATTTCTATTTCTATTATTTCGTCGTGAAGGCCGTCAAAGGGAAGGGAGAGAGGGCCCTGACGACAAATGACAGAGCACACCTCTGGTTTCGGGGAGTTATATAAATAAATAAACACATTCGTATTTAGATTTGACCTACTCAGTTTTTATAACTGTTTTTCGTTGGGGGTAATTTAACCAAAGCGACCAAACCAACTCTGTAGGCCCCGACACAATCGACTTTGAGCGTAACCTACCAAAGACAAATATCTTTGAAATAGGAATCAGCAATCAGTGGTATCAACAGTGCTAACAGCTACGGATCAACGCCAGAATCAACAAGGCCGATTAAGGACAACTTTGAATTTATTATGTGCCTCGATGCTAGGACGGCTCTAAAGTCACCGTTTATAAATTCCTATCCCAAAAACTGATGGGCAGAAGTCCAAAACATAATATAAAAAGATTCTGCCCATATCGGCATCGAACCCATGACCTTCAGCATTGGAAACAGATCCGCTAACCTCAAGACCAACAAGTCACATCCCTATTAGTAGCAAATAATTGCGAGATGGACTTTTTCTCTTTCCTCGCCTTAACGGTCATCAGAGACATGCTCTGGGCCAATTCTACCCCGGGGGGTATATTTGCATTATCCGCGTCAACCGTTAGGTCATAATGTGCCACTGTAACCTAGGGGATATGGGAGGGAGGGGCCCATGCGTGTCAGAACCAGCCACGGGTAAGGAGAGGAAAAGTAGGTTCTCTTCTGCATTGGAAGCAGAGATGTTTACCACAAGACCAACAAACCTACAGTAAAGAACAAGCTTAAACGACGACGTGAGAAACAAGGGCGCTTCAACCAGTTAGGTCATATCAAGGTGTCGCCTGTGATATTGTTAGTTAATGGAATGAGTGTTTGATGATTTGATTGTTTTCTATTTTTCTAAAAGAAAAGGCAAGGATGCTGATGATATTAATAGCAATGAAAAATTATTTATTAAAGTTAATAAAGAAGATTTAGAAGACACACTTTGTCTCTTTCTTCGACTTTTAGTACTAGCCGAGCTAGCAAGGAGAAAACCAGAAGAAGAAGAAACCAGTGCGCTTCAACTGGGGAGGTTATATTGCGCCGCCTATGTAAGTTATTAAATTGAGTTCGTTATGTGTTTAATGTTTGACCTTGTTGTCCTACTTTAATACAATGGTAGAGATGATAGTGCAAATAAAAAAAGTACGTTTTTGAATGAAATTCAATTTTTATCAGGGCGCGTCAACCGTTAAGTCATAGTGCACCTCGTAACAGCAGGGGATATTGTAAGGAAAGTCCCTGGCTATTGCTGGTCATACCTAGCCACGGGAGAAATAACAGGATTTTTTTGTTTATTTGGATTGAGGACGCGTCAACCGTTAGGTCATAATGCACCATTCTAACCTAGGGGGGAGGAAAGTGGAGTTCTCACGTCGCGGTCGTCGCTGTCGGAGAAGAAGAAGGGCCTATTCTCGACGACGATAACTTCTAGTTCGTGGGAGTGAAATACTCCCTTACATACTTGAGCTGATGTGTTGGAGATGGACTCTCTTTCCTCGCCTTGTACGATCAGCAGGGCCATGCTCTGGGCCAGACTCTCCCCAGACACAGGCGGGTTAATTGTATTTGTAAGGCAAAGGGGAAGTGTCCCAGACGACGATTGTCAGAGCTCGCCTCTGGATCCAGGGAATAAAATACTCCCCTCTTTCTCTAGCTGATGTTAGCGAGGTGGTCTTATTCTCTTGAATCGCCTTGTACGATTAGCAAAGTCATGGCTCTTGCCAATTCTACCCCGGGCCCAGACATACATATAATGTACATATAATTTTATACGAATAAATAAATAATATAATACATATTCAAAAAACAACATGTTCAACTGAATATTTCGATTCGGTTGGGGGGGGGGGGTCCAAATGCTTTTTACAATGTTTTGTAGGGAATCGTAGGTCAGGGGGAGAGGGGGCGCGAAGCGCGTATGTTTTACATATATAGGGCTTACTTGGTATTATATTTCATTCAACACCAACGCGCTTCACGCAATACATCGCTAAAATCACTTAATCGAAAGAAAAATTTATTTGCATAATAAAATGCATCATTTGATTGTAAGATCGACGTGGGAAACTAGCGAGCTTCATCTGGTCAGGTCATATTGCGCCACTTGTGATTTTGTAAGTTATTAAATTACTTGTTGAGTGTTTGATTTAAATATTGAATCAAAAGTATGTTTTGATTTATTTGTTATACGGGCGCGTCAACGGTTAGGTCATAAGGCGGGTCTATTATAATGCACATGTGGGACCAGAGTCCCGTTGTCAATAAATACTAAACAAAATAAACAAAAAGAACCGTGAACTAATAAAGAACAACCTAAGACAACGAAGTGAGAAACAAGGGCGCTTCAACCGGTCAGGTCATATTGCGCCGCCTGTGATATTGTAAGTTATAAAATTACTTGTTTTGTGTTTGATATTAATATTGAATACTAAGTATATGTTTTGTTTATTTGTTATAAGGGCGCGTCAACGGTTAGGTCATAAGGTGGGTCTATTATAATGCACTTGTGGGACCCGAGTCCCGTTGTCAATAAATACTAATCAAAATAAACAAAAAGAACCGTGAACTAATAAAGAACAACCTAAGACGACGACGTGAGAAACAAGGGCGCTTCAACCGGTTAGGTCATATTGTGCCCCCTGTGACTGTACGTAAATAAATTTAGTTTGTTGTGTTTAATTTTTTTAATGCTCTCTCTGAATTTTTTTGTTTATTTGGTACAAGGGCCGTTAACCTCTAGGTCCCTTTTTCTTTTTCTCTTAAATCACCATTTACGATTAGCAGAGCCACGCTCTGGGCCAATTCTACCCCGAGCCCAGACGGGGGAACTTTTGCCAGAGCTCGCCTCTAGTTTCGGGGAGTAATATACTCCACTCTTACTAGCTGACTTTTGCGAGGTGGACATTTTCTCTTGAAGCGCCTTACGTATATGCAGAGTAGGGTGGGCCGAAAAAAAACATTTTTTTATTTTTTAAGTCGTAATACCGCGGAAAAGTTGCGAATTGTGGAGACTAAATTTTTTTTTTTTTTTTTTTTAAATCGGTTCATATCTTCCGGTCGCGCATGTGCTCTAAAGTTTTCCAAAATTTGGAAAATTTTTTTTTTTTTTTTTTTTTTTTGTTGTAATACCGCGGAAAAGTTGCGAATTGGGAAGACTAAAAAGGGTAAAAAAAAATAAAAAAATAGGTTTATATCTTCCGGTCGCGCATGTGCTCTAAAGTTTTCCAAAATTTTGAAAAATTCACATTTTTAAGATAATTTTTAATATTTTTAACATAGAATAAAATTTAAAATATGAAGAATTCGAGCTTTTACATTTGGGAAGAGGCTAATACAAAAATGTTAAAAATTATCGTAAAAATGTGAAATTTTCAAAATTTTGGAAAAGTTTAGAGCACATGCGCGACCGGAAGATATAAACCGATTTTTTTTATTTTTTTACCCTTTTTAGTCTTCCCAATTCGCAACTTTTCCGCGGTATTACAACTAAAAAAAAAAAAATGTTGTTTTTCGGCCCACCCTAATGCAGAGCCGTGCTAGCCAGCCACCCTACACTTTGCACCTTCCTGCGATAAGCGTATAAGCTAATTTTAAACTGAGTTTGAAATAACTTTAAACTACTCTGTTTTCTTGAAATATGCAAATTTAACTTTAATACATTCTTCGTCCTATCATACACGAATTTACCCCTCGCACCGCGCCTTAGTCTTCGGCAGTACTTGCTTCATCGGTATAGCGGCTTATAACCTACAATTTCTCGGCGAAATGTTGTGAAAGTAAAGATTACGCTATCGGTGGGACATTCAATACAATTTTATTCATCATGGAAATAATTTTATTTCTGCGGAATAACACCCAAGTTTCACATATGTGCACTCTTTGTAGAGTTGGGCAGCCTGCGAATGTATGTTCTCAGAGTTGAGGCGTGACAGTTGGCAAGAATGCATAGAAAAATTATAAAATACTGACATGAATAAAAAGATAATAAACTTTTTATTGACACATATGTGAGTACATAATTACAATATTCCTTATTATCCTTGTCTATATCTAACCTTACAATGTAGATTAAATCCAACCAAATACAAAAATTTGTAAAAAAAAAAAACGGCAGCCAAGCTCTCCTTCAAAAGTCTTTTTTTTTTTTTTCTTTTTTAGCACAAAAATCGTTGGCTTGGCGCTCGTCAACAGGCGAAATGATCTAACTTATTTTAAAAGCGAAACTAGGGAGAAAGAATAAAAAGCTTGGCTCAACTTCTATATCTCACAGCATTCACAGCCGAAGACTTTTGAAGGAGAGCTTGGCTGCCGTTTTTTTTTTACAAATTTTTGTATTTGGTTGGATATTACATCTTTTTGTTGTTCGTTCGCTATCAAGGTGTGAATGATTAAATTTGTTGAGTTCAAAGTTGTTTTTTTACATTTTTGGGCCCACGGTCCCCCCCAAAGATACCCCTTAAATAAATAAATAAATAATTTTTTATTAAAAGACTACCCACTCAGTTATATAACAGATTTTCAGTGGGGGACTTTAAATCAAAGCGACCAAGCCAACCCTGCAGGCCCCGACGCAATCGAAGAGTGAGCGATAACCAACCAAAGATCGATATTTTTAATAGAAAATATATCAATCAGTGGTATGGACAGTGCGAACATCCGCGGATCAACGCCAGAATCAACAAGGCCGATTCAGAACAACTCTGAAATTTATTATGTGCTTCGTTGCTAGGACGGCTCCAAAGTCACCGTTTACAAACTCCTAAGACAAGAACTGATAGACTTAAGTCCAAATCAGAAGTTAAAAAACTTCTGACTTTAGCGGGAATCGAACCCTGGCCCTTCTGCATTGGAAGCAGATACCCTAACAACAAGACCAACGCACTAGCATAAGCACTAGATATTTATAATGGTTAAGAGCATGTTTTAATTTCAAGCTTGTATACAAATTACTACGCCTGAGTAATAACGCGTTTTGACTTTGCTAGGACGGCTCCAAAGTCACCGTTTACAAACTCCTAAGACAAGAAATGATAGACTTAAGTCCAAATCAGAAGTTCAAAAAATTCTGACTTTAGCGGGAATCGAAACATGGACCTTCTGAATTGGAAGCAGATACGCTAACAACAAGACCAACGCACTAGCATAAGCACTTGATATTTATAATGGTTAAGAGCATGTTTAATTTCAAGCTTGTACAAATTACTACGCCTGAGTAATTACGCGTTTTGATTTTGATTTTGATTTTGATTTTCCCCGGTCCCAATTGCCCGGTATTTGTTATATGAGGTACATCTGAGTGTGGCCCAAGTTTCAAAGTTCTAAGATGAACCGTTTTCTCGGTATAGCGTATTATTCATAAGAGTACGGAATTACCTACTTTTGATAATTTTGGGTTTTTTCCGGTACCCGTTAACCAATTTTGCTTTCCATATTCAAAAGTGATAAAGAATGAGAGATATCAAAATGTATTCCACGTTTGAAACATCTCAGTTGTAGCGTTTTCTTTGAATGATTCATTTCTTTAAGTTCAGATATGTTTTTTGTCATTTTTGGGCCCATGGTCATCCCAAATTTAGCCCCTTGTGTTTTGGACGCAAGATATTTATAATGGTTAATAGCATGTTAAATTTAAAGTTTGTACAAATTACCACGCCTTGGTAATTACGCGTTTTGATTATCATCCAAATTTTGATTTTCTCCGGTCCCTGTTACCCGATTTTGGTTTTGAAAGCAAAAGGCACTGCGTCTGAAATACACCTAAGTGTGGTCCAAGTTTCATAGTTCTAAGATTTACCGTTTTCTCTGTAGGCTAAAGAAATCTCCGCGGAAAACTCCTAGCCAGCCAGCCACCCACCCAACCACCAGCCAGCCTTAAGGAATTTGACGATGTTGAGAGCCTTTTTTAACACAGAACGAGTTGTCGGATCGGGTTGATTTTTTTTTTTGGTATGTCATGGACCACATACCAGGTCATATACCGAGTTTCAAGATTGTAACTCTTTCGGGGCGGCGTGTGCAGATAGCTGAAAACCCCCCAACTCTTGTAGGTGTATATAGGGCCGGAGTTCGGTGTCGCCTAAGCATCGCATCGCTTGTCTGCCGGGCGACGACCGTCGCCCTAGATCTCTACAAAAACAGGACGACGTGAGAAACTAGGACGCTCGACCAGTTGGTCATATGCACTGCCTTTAATATAGTTAGAGTTAGTTATATGTGTCATTGGTGTGTTTGATGATTGTGGGCACATGGGATAACGACGTGAGCCACCAGAGGCATATTGTGACGCATGTGATATTGTATAGGATAAAAAATAAAAATTGTCTTGTCCGTAAGGATCAAGGGCGCGTAAACCGTTAGGTCATAAGGCGCCACTCCAGTCCAGGGGATACGGAGAGGATGGAGGGGCCCATGCTGGTCAGAACCAGCCACGGGCAGGCTTAGGAACTTCTATCTATGTATCTTGACGTTAACTAATCCAAAAGACAACACCTCTATACTTAGTCTTCACTAGTTGTCTATTCATTTCAATTAAATACTTGATCGACATAAACTTTTCACACTAAACATGTTAAACTAAATAAATAGTTTTCACGAAGTCTTCGTTGTGCTGGCCTGATCGAATATAACAAAAACGTAAACAAAACAAAACTCCTTCCTTAGCAACCAAATAAAACATAATGCACCGCCACCTGAGAGCTTAGAATGAAGATCGTTGTAATAACGTGTCAAAGAGTTTAGAATTACAGGGATCTTATAGGCCGTGTAAATGCCGAGATTACATTCCTCGGTCGATATATTATAGTTTTTAAGTTAATTCGGATTAAGGGCGCGTCAATCGTTAGGTCATAATTCGTCACTCTAGCCTAGGGGACCTACATACGTAGCACCGTACATGGTTCTCATGAAACATCAGAAACTAGCGCGATTAAACCGGTTAGGTCATATTGGGCCACCTATTTAGGAATATAAATTTAATTTGTTGTGTTTAATTTTTATTGTTTTCTTAAATTAATAACATGATAGAGATGATTATGCTCAAAAGAAAAAAGTATATGTAATTAAGTAGCAAAAAAATATTAGGGCGCGTCAACCGCTTGGTCGTAACACGCTACTGGAGCCGAGGGGATGTGACAAGAAAAGTCCCATGCTGGGCAGAAGTGATAGAAATAGTTTTGGTTAGTTTGGATTAAGGGCGCGTCAACCGTTAGATCATAACTCATATTGCACCACTCACTCTAGCGTAGGGGATATTAAGAGGTTTATTAATCCATGTTGGTCAGATCCAGCCAAGGGTAGATGGAGGAAAAAGGGGAGGGGGTTCTTAACTCGTCTTTGTCATTGTCTATTCATCGTTCCCGTTGTCATGGTCGTCATCGTCGTTGGGGAGGAAGTTAAGGGGAGGAGGATATGTCCCTGGCACGATTGTCAGAGCCTGCCTCCAGTTTCGGGGAGTGATAAACTCCCTGACATAACCAGCTAGTGTTCGCATTAGGCCTTACTGTACAGCAGCTTTCCTCGCCTTGTACGATTGTCAGAGTCATGCTCGTGGCTGATTCTAACCCGGGCCCAGACGGGGAGGCTCAAAGTTTATTTGAAATAAGGGCGCGTCAACTGTTGGGTCATAATGTGCCATAGCCTTGGGGTTAAGGGAGGAGGGGCCCATGTTGGTAAAAACCAGCCAAGGGTAGGGAGGGGAGGTTGTCAAGGGAAGTGGGACAGCTGCCCGACGACGACCGCCAGAGCTCGCCTATAGTTTTGGGGTGTAATACTCCCCTACGAGTGGACTGGTCTTTCTCTTTCCTCGGCTTCAGGATAAGCAGAGCCATGCTCAGGGCTGAATATACCTACCTGGGCCCAGAGGGGGGATTGTTATTTGTATAGTTCGAGCTCAAGTGCTGGCGAAAAGAACAGAGTGATACAGAATACAACAAAACAACTTGAGAAACTAGGGCGCTTCCACCGTAAGGACATTGTGCCGCCTGTGATATTGAAAGTTAATATATCGAGTTTGCTGTGTTTGATTTTTATATTGATTTCTTAGTTTATTGTTTACTTTATTTTGTAAAAGGGCGCGTAAACCGTAAGGACATCATGCGTCACTCTAGCCTTGAGGAAGTGGGAAGGACAGAACCAATCACGGAATTGGGAAATTTGGGAGTTTCTCACGTCGCCTGACAGAGTTCGCCAATTAGTTTCAGGGTGCAACTTAATCAAATTCGTTGGATTGGATATTGCTTAACGTCTCATATTTATGAAACTTGGCTAATCGAGACGAAGGGAGGGACGTTAGGGATGACTCGGGGGGACAAGGGGTGGACAGGCCTGTGCTGGTCAGAACCAGCCACAAGCGTATGGGGAGGGGAGGGGAAGGCAGGGCTTCCCCCACGTCGTGGTCGTCTCAGTCTGTGTCATCATCCGTCCGTGTTGTCATTGTCTTCGCCGTCGGGGAGGAAGTCAAAGGGAAGGGAAAAATTCCCCGACGACGACCCAGAGCTCGCCATTAGTTTTAGGGAGAAAAACTCCCCTAATCTTATGTGGGACGTGTGTGGTATATTATGTGTGCTGGGGGTAAAGACAAGGACTTAGTGTCTTTCATAGCTTTCAACGATTAGCTTAGGCGAGCTCTGGGTCAAATTCTACCCTGAACCTATACGTCCTAGACGACATAAAACTATATTAAATTATCTTGTAAGTTTGTAGAATAAATAAAAATAATAAAGATGATGATAGTAATTATAACCAACTAGAACAATAAACCTAAAGTCGAACTGTTTTTTTTATTGAGTTTATTACGATTCAGGGCTTGTCAACCGTAAGGTCAATCTGCACCACTGTAGCCTAGGGGATATGGGGAGGAGGCATAATATGATGGCTAGAACCAGCCACGGGTAAGACGGAGGTAAGGTGGAGTTCTCAGGGTACGGTCGTCATCGTCTTCGTCATCATTTGTTGTGTGATTGTCATCGTCGTCAGGGAGGTCGTCAAGGGAAGGGAGAGGTGCCCCAACGACGATTGCCAGAGCTTCCTCTAGTTTCTGGGAGTAATTTACTCCGCTCTTACTAGCTGATGTTTGCGAGGTGTAGTTTTTCTCTTGAGTCGCCGTTTACGATTAGCAGGGCCATGCTCTGGGCCAATTCTACCCCGGGCCCAGACGGGGGCGAATCAAAGTCGTGCGCTTAACTCTTGAGCCAACACTGTCGGTAGGGAAAGTGGAGTTGTCCCTAACCACGATTGCCAGAGCTCGCCTCTAGTTTCGGGGAGTATTATTTTCCTCTCTTGCTGACATCTTGACATTACATGTGTTGCAAGGAGGTGATTCCAATGTTTTAAACATTTGATAGACCGTGTACTTTGGTGGGTGATACCTACTTTGATTGTGAAACCTTGATTGTTGTTATGTTTTGGATGTGTTTTGGTTGTCGTTGGTAACCCCCAAGATGTCTGGCTTGAAATAGCAAATAAACTGACTTGCTATTATAAAAGTGTTTTACGTGTAATTTATTGACTGTAGTTATTATATTCAAAGGGTTTTTACAATTTTGGCGACCGGTGACAGGACCAGTGAATATAATAAGATGGATAAATTAATACGTTTACGAGCGCCAGTTCGTTCTGAAGTGACGCGATCTTCGAGATTGATTGAAGCCGAGCTGCAAGGTGGACGTGATCATTTTACTTTGGGTAAGCTTATGTATCTGTTGGAAGACAAAGTTTTGACCCTAAAAGCAATGGACGTGCAGATATTAGATCTTATTCAAGAAGATGAAGCGTTAAGTGGCGACTTTGAAAAAGAATTCGAAGATGTGGAGGCACGCCGAGATAAATACCTCGAGTTGAAGTATGAGGTTGAGGCATGTAATAGGCCTACTGTGGTGAACCAATCCTCAGCGGGTCCTAGTCAGGATAAACCTGATACTGGAATCATTATCGGAAGCTGTGCGAGAAGATTCAAACTGCCCTCTATTCAGCTCAAGAAATTCAATGGTGAGTTAAAAGACTGGTTGGGTTTTTGGGGACAATTTAGAAAGGTTCACGAAGATGTTAGTATGCCTGCAGAAGACAAGTTTTACTATTTGCTTGACGCAATGGCGGAAAATTCCAGGCCTAGGAGTTTGGTTGATAGCTTCCCAGCAACGGCAGAGAACTATCCTAAGGCTGTAGACGCATTGGTGTCGCGATTTGGGCGTGATGATGCCATCATTGAGTATTACGTTCGAGAGCAAATACGTCTTGTAACTTCGAGTAGTATCAAGAAAGACTTGACACAGTTGTATGACCAACTGGAGTCTCATCTGAGAGCCCTCGAGTCGTTGAAAGTAACGTGTGACAAGTATGCATCTGTGTTGTATCCTTTGGTCGAATCTTGTCTACCAGAAGAGACACTCCGGGCGTGGATCAGAAGTAGAGCCATGTCAACTGCAGATCCAGTGGGGAATTCAGAGAAGCAAGATACGCTGCAGAAGTTGATGAGATTTCTGAAGAGTGAAGTTGAGGGCGAGGAACGAGTCAAGATGGCTAAGACAAATGTGGTTAAACGATCGACTCCTGAGGCACCTCGCCATTCTGATGTGCCAACTGCTTCTGGATTAGCTAACGGCGCACGTGAGTATAACCACATGTTAAAATGTGTATTTTGTGACAAGTGTCACAAATCAACTGAATGTCTTGTAGTCAAATCATTAAGTTTGGACGAAAGAAGGAATTGTGTAAGAAAAGCTAGAGTTTGTTTCAACTGCTTGAGACGAGGTCATATTTCTAAACATTGCAAAGTATCCAAGTTGTGTTCGATTTGTAAACACAAACATAACACTCTGTTGTGTTCGAACACTTGTACCAGCTTTGAAACTGATGGTGGGAACAAGGAAAAGGTTTCTACAATGAATAATGTTTCCACATCAGTAGATGTAATATTGCAGACCTTGAGGGTGAGAATTCACCAGGATGGCCAAATAAGGATGGTTAGAGCGCTTTTAGACACCGGATCACAAAAGTCCTACATTCTTACTAAGGTAGCTCAAAGTATGGCTCTCAAAGTTGATGGAAAGGTTACACTGCATCATAATTTGTTTGGTGGCACTGAGACTGGTGCTCAAATTCATAATGTTTATGAACTTGACCTTTTAAGTGTTGACGGACAGAGTCCTGACAGAAAGATACAAGTTTTGAGTCAACCTTCAATTTGTGGAATGGTGGACACTGTGCCAAAGGGGCCATGGTTGGACGAACTAAGAGATATGGATATTCAGTTGTCTGATGTTGGTACAGCTGGTCCGATTGAGTTGCTGTTGGGAGCAGATGTTATCGGATTGTTGTTAACTGGAGTAAGTCATGGTTTGTCTTCTGGTTTAATGGCAATACAGACATGCATTGGCTGGACTTTGATGGGTTCAATACGTAAAATATGCCCTTCTGAATTAGATGAAGACAGTGTGAACATGACTGTTATATCAATGTTCGTCAATGAACCACAGATTAGTGACTTATGGACCCTTGACGTCATAGGTATACGAGATGAAGCCTACAACCGAGAAAAGGAGGAACTCCAAGAAGTGGCTAATAGTTTATTTAAGGACACAATACGCGTTGATGAAGAGGGACGATATGAAGTTTGCCTCACTTGGATTCGTGACCACCCTCTATTACCAACGAATGAATTGATAGCCATGAAGAGATTTCACAATAATGAAAATAAGTTAAGGTTGGTGGGATTACTTGATGATTATAAAAAGGTGTTCGATGAATGGCAACAGGAAGGTATTATTGAAGAAGTACCCTCAAATGAAGTTAAATCTCCAGGACACTACCTACCGCATCGGGCAGTTGTGAAAGAGAACAGCAATACGACAAAAATTAGACCCGTGTTTGATGCGTCTTGTAAAGAGAAGCCTGGAGTTCCGTCAATTAATGACTGCTTGGTAAATGGCCCAAATTTGATTGAACTTATTACTGATATTTTGTTAAAGTTTCGTGAGAAACGGTATGGAGTTATGGCAGACATTCGAAAAGCGTTCTTGCAAGTGTCAATAAACAAAACCGATCGAGATTTTCTTCGTTTTTTCGGCTGGGACCAAGATGGTATAATCAAGGAATATCGACATCGAAGAGTGGTTTTTGGATTGACTTCAAGTCCATTCCTGCTTGCTGCCACCATCAACCATCATTTGGAATCAGCGCCGACAAATCTACAAGACACTGCCAAGCAGCTAATTGAGTCATTTTATGTAGATAATTGTGTTACAAGTGTCAATGGTAAAGAGGAGGTAGACAAGTTCATGGTTGAATCCACCATTCTGATGGACACAGCAAAAATGGACCTTCGCGGGTGGGAGCACTCATTCGATCATGTGGACATGGGCAAAACACCTAGTGACAAGAGTTTTGTTTTAGGATTGAAATGGTGTAAAGTTCAAGATCATCTTTCCTTGGATATAAAGGATCTTCCAGCTAGAGGAGAGAAGCCTTTGACAAAGAGGTTAGTGTTAACTGTTGCTAACAGAATTTTTGATCCCATTGGTATTGCATGTCCAGTTACGGTTATCCCAAAGATTCTACTGCAGGAGATTTGGAGTCTTAAGGTGGGATGGGACGATCAACTACCCGATTCTATTTGTTTGAAGTTTGACAAATGGAGCTCGGACTTGGGATTATTAAAAGAATTAGTTATTCCAAGGTGGTTCAACCCTAACGATGCTCCGAGAAAGGGTTGGTCGTTGCATGTGTTCAGTGATGCAAGTCAACATGCATATGCAGCTTGTGTTTTTTTTGAGATGTGAAATTGGCCGTGATGTAACTGTGCAATTAATACAGGCGCGAGTGAGAATCTCGCCACTGAAAAAACTGTCTATTCCTAGGTTAGAGCTGCTAGGATGTTTAATAGGAGCTCGATTGTCTAATGAAGTTAAAACTGTTTTGAGGATACAACAAATTCCATCATTTCATTGGACAGATTCAGTTAATGCTCTTTGTTGGATTCGGCGTGAAGACCAATGGGGGGCTTACGTTTGGAATCGTGTCACTGAGATAAGGAAATTAACTCAGGGTTGTCAATGGAAACACATACCTGGAACAAACAATCCCGCAGATCTACCTTCAAGAGGTTGTTCGGTACGAAAATTGATTTCATCCCGATGGTGGGAGGGGCCAGAGTGGTTGTATGAACCTAAGCAAGTATGGTTTTCTTCTCAGTGGGAATCGTACGTGGACGAAGATGAGGTTCTAAAAGAACGCAAGAAAAGCGTAATTGTTAGCATGGCTGCTGTGTCGGAACCATTATCTAATAGAATCTTTGAAAGATTTTCAAAATACAATTCTATTGTGAGGACAGTGGCTTGGATACGTCGATTTGCTCACAATTCTTGCAATCCACGAGATAAATTGGAAGGGAGTATTACTGTTGACGAATATGTAGAAGCTGAAAATAATATTGTGTATGTCGTACAGTCTGAGAGTTTTCAGCAAGATGACATAGAGAAGATTAAGACGTTAAACGTTGTTCGTGATCAACAACAGATTTTGAGAGTAAAAACTAGAATTATCATGAGGGATGATCATGAAGATTTTAAATACCCTGTTTTGTTGCCCAAATCTCATCGTTTTGTGGAGTTATTGGTATTGAAGGTTCACCTGGAAATGTCACACGCAGGAGTTAATATTGTCCTTTCGTCACTTCGAGAACACTACTGGATTCTTCGAGGGAGGAAGACAGTTTCAAGTATTTTGTCGAGATGTATCTCGTGTCGACGATTCAACCAGAAAAAGTTAGATACTGTGGAAGCACCGTTACCAAGAGATAGAATCAATGATGCCAGAGCTTTTGAAGTCGTTGGTGTTGATTTAGCAGGCCCTTTGATTTTAAAACAATCGGTGAAAGGTTGGATTGTGTTATACACATGCGCCGTGTATCGTGCCGTTCATTTGGAATTCGTCACGTCTCTGTCAACAGATGCTTTTCTTAAAGCATTTAGGCGGTTTGTCGCTCGGAGAGGCCGGCCCAATGTGATTTATTTTGATAATGGAACTAATTTTTTTGGGGCCTTCAACATGTTCCAAACAATCGATTGGGAGGAGGTTCAATCTGTTATGGTGGATCAAAAAATTAAATGGAAGTTTAACCCTCCTACAGCAGCGTGGTGGGGTGGCCGGTGGGAGAGACTAATTCGCATGGTGAAAGACCTTTTGCGACGAGTGTAGGGACGTACCTCGTTAGAATATGAAGAAATGATAACAATTTTATGTGATTGCGAAGCAGTAATAAATTCAAGACCCATAACGTACATCACAGAAGATGGTCGAGACGCGATTCCGTTGAAACCTGTCATGTTTCTTCAAGAGCTTGAAAACGTTATGTTACCCGAAGTTGATCAAATGGATCGGTAGAGTTTTAAGAGAAGATTATACTTTTGTCAACGACTCAGGGATAATCTTCGAGAACGTTTTCGTCGAGAATATCTTGGTATGTTGAGGCAGAAGACAAGAACGAAATCAACCGATCATGCAATCTCTGTTGGTGATGTTGTTATCATAGGGGATAATGTAACGAAGCGCATTGATTGGCCTATAGCACGAGTATTGGAAGTATTCAAGGGTCAAGATGGGCGGTGCAGAGTGGCTCGCTTAAAGACAGCGACCAGTGAACTGATTCGTCCAATTCAAAAATTATATCTCTTGGAAACTTAAGTTCAAAACTATTATGTATTGTTGTTTGCGTCAAGGACACAAAGGTGGGAGTATGTTGCAAGGAGGTGATTCCAATGTTTTAAACATTTGATAGACCGTGTACTTTGGTGGGTGATACCTACTTTGATTGTGAAACCTTGATTGTTGTTATGTTTTGGATGTGTTTTGGTTGTCGTTGGTAACCCCCAAGATGTCTGGCTTGAAATAGCAAATAAACTGACTTGCTATTATAAAAGTGTTTTACGTGTGATTTATCGACTGTAGTTATTATATTCAAAGGGTTTTTACAACATGATAATGGCAAGCTAATGTTAAATGACTCAATGTTTTAAGTAAATTTCGATTAAGGGCGCGTCGACCGTTAGGCTATAGCCAGGGGTGGGGGAAGGCGGGGTGGGGGGGGGGGGTTCACAGCAAAACCACGCGAAATTACAGTTTTTAGTGATGATTGAGAACGCTGCAAAATATGGAAAACTGACTGCAGACAGCTATGTGGTTTTTTAAGAACTATAGCCAGCACGAAAAAAGATTACAATGTGATGGTAATTAAGTATTCTAATTGATATTAATAAGATTCATTATTTAAATAATTTATAATTGTTTTTTTTTTTTTTTTTACTTTATATCGTTCAAACAAAACTTCATAGATGTCTGCAATCAGTTTTTAGATATTTTGCACCGTTATCGAGATTATTATTGTTGTTTATCCTTGTCAAAATTACATTCAACGAAGCAGGAAGTTAAAAGTATTTTGACTAGAAACGGCGTGGACGCTAGCAAACATTTTGCTAAACCACTCAAAATCAAGAAGAAATCTCGTGCCGCGAAGAGCCTTGCTGAAGCACCAAACTAACACGGCACCTGTCATAGGTTCTGCCACAAGTGCTCCTTGCACAGGGAGGGGAGTGACTCACTGGGCAGTCTTTGAGGGCGGGCGGCAGGTCGTTCCATGGGTGAACAACCCGGGGAGATACAGCACGCCGGCCGAGCACTCAGTTGGCCGGAGGGGGTGGGAGCCGGTATCAGATATAATTCAACAAAAATGTGCGAATAGACAGACGTTAGAAACTAGGGCGCTTCAACCGGTTAAGTCTTAATGCGCCGCCTGTGATATTGAAAATGTTGTTGAAATGAATTTATATTGTGTTTGATGATCACATTGTTTTCTAGGTTTATAAAAAAAGGAAATGATTGTAATGATAGTAATAATATAAGAAGAAAAAATTATTTAAATGAAAAGAAAGGAAGAATGAAGTCTTAGTTTGAATTTATTATTTTAAGGGCGCGTCAACCGTTAGGTCATACTGCGCCTCCTGTGCATGATATTGTGGTTTATAGTTAGTTAATGAAGGGAGGAACGTAAGGAGTGACACGGGGTGACGCGGGGTGGACAGGCCTGTACTGGTCAGAACCAGCCACACGCAAGGGGAGGGCGTGGTGAAGGTGGCCGGGGTCGGGGCTGGGGAGTCTGTGGCTGTGACGACATCAGGCCGGGCGCAGGCAAAGTACAGGGGGCAGAGGGAGGGTATGGTGAGGGGAGGTGTCCCCGACGATTGCCGGAGCTTGCCTCTAGTTTCGCGTGTGAGTAAACTTGCCGCCACGTTACCGATACGGGCAGGTAGATTCAATCAACACTTCGCCCTCCCGCAGCTTCGAAACACCGTGGTAATTATTTCACGGCTACTCCAGTCTAGGGGATATGGGGAGGAGGGGCCCATGCTGGTCAGAACCAGCCACGGGTAGGGGAAGAAGGGGGGGGGGATTCTCAGGTCACGGTCATCATCGTCCTTGTCATCGTTCGTGTGTCATTGTCGTCGTCGTCAGGGAGTTCGATAAGAAAAGGGGGCAAGGTTCTCGAAGACGATTGTCAGAACACGGCTCTAATTTCGGGGGAGTATAATTCTCCCTTTCTTACTAACCAATTTTTGCGAGATGTACTTTTTCTCTTGAATCGCTTTGTACGATTAGTAGAGCGATGCTCAGGGCCAATTCTACCCCAAGCTCAGACGGGGGTCAAAACGATTTGAAAACTATTTCAAACCTTCATGTATACGCAGTTCTAGTGTTGTGTGTTGGCAAGTATAGGGAAGTCTCATGAGTACCCGATATTGACAAACTAGTATATTGAACAGAAATACATACATTAATTTAATTCATACAGTTGTAAAATCTATAATGAACAAGGCTCAACGTTGTCCCTGCGCATCGCTTTGAATGAATCCAACGCATGCTAAATTTCGGAGAGTAATAGACTCCCCTCTTACTAGCTGAGAGAAGGACTTTATCTCTTTTTTCGCCTTTCACGATTAGCAGGGCCATGCTCTGGGCCTAATTCTACCTCTGGCTCAGACGGGGTTCATCAAATTCAACCAAGACCAAGGCACATACATACCTAAACGTGAGACTAAATGCCGACATTCCAGTTCACATCCTGGCCTTCACTATTAGGCCTACCTATAGTCCAAGTTAAAGATTGAAGTAGTTTTAAGTTTATTTGGATGAAGGGCGTGTCAACCGTTAGGTCTTAATGCACCTTTAACCAAGTTGATACAGGGAGGTTAATCCCATGCTGGTCAGAACTAGTCATGGGTGAAAAAGGGTGAAGGAGTCAAGTTGTGGATGTCATCGTCGTTGGGGAGGGAGGTCATTATAGGTATCGAGGGGGGTCCCCGACGACGACTTCCATAGATAGCCTCAAGTTTCGGGGAGTACGCAGACACCAAAGAGTTTAACCACTTGTGGCAAAAGTTTATCTTATGTAGTTTTGTTAATTTCCAATCCTAAAAATCGTATGTACGACAACGTGAGAAACTAGTGCACCTAACCGGGGAAGTATAACTACACCGCCTGCAACATCATGATAATGTGTTTTACTTTTTATTCAATAGAATATGATAAATTCGGTAGTTTAATTTAAAATTATTTCATATTAAAGTGAAATATGTTAGATAATTATTACTTATGGTATTACAAATAACTTGAATTAACTTTTTTTTAGTTTGTCGACGTTATTTTGTTTATTTTGTAAATTGTAAAAAAGGTTCGACAGACCTTAATAATTGCACATTTAAAATCATAGTGGCCCATAATAAACTGATACCACAATATTTCGAAGAGAGGTTCTCCTTGGGGATGTTCCACAATGTTCACTGGGAGACTTAACTCTGGGATGCTGGTGGGGTGAACAGATTTCTTTCTAGAGGTCCAAGAGACATATGCCTTAATACACCGTAAACTTAGAGTTCTTCAGAATCAAGGGCGCTTCAACTAATAAGGTCATATTACGCCGCCTGTGATATTCATAGTTACAAAATTAAGTTGCTTATTTGATTTATTTTTTATTGTTTGCTAAGTTTATAGAAGATAACACTATGATAAAATGATAGTAACAGCAAAAGTAAACTTATTTTCTTGATTGGAAACGACGATATAACCATAAATGTTAAATGGCCATTGGAATTCCGGTCATGTTGTTTTCTGTTTAATCGCTATAATACCAGAATATAAATCAGACGCAAATACGGCCGCCTACAACGAAATATATATTGCTCTTATAAGGAACCTCTTGCCTTGACGTTGCTGGTCGCAAGCTGCCCGCTCAGCTTATTTGGATTCAAGGGCGCGTCAACCGTGAGGTCATAATGTGCCACTCCAACCTAGCCGATGTGGAAGGAACCATCATCGTGCTGGACAGAACCAGTCACGGGCAGGGGGTTCAAGAGGAAGTCTCTCACGTCGCTAGCCAGAGCTGGACCCATCTCTTTCCTCGTCAATTAGGATTAGCAGAGCCATGCCCTGGGCTAGAGTTCGCCTGCAACTTGCCGAGTAGGCTTCCTGAATTACACTCAAACAACTTGCAAGAAACTGTAGTGACTGCTTTAGCCGTTAGGTCATAATATGATACTCTAGCCTAGTTTTTTTGGGGGGTTTATTTGGATTAAGGACGCGTCAACCGTTAGGACATAATGCACCACTCTAGCCTAAGGGGGGGGGAGGAGGGGCCCATGCAGGTCAGAACCAGCCACGGGTAGGGGGAGGAAGAGGGGGTTTCTCACGTCGTGGTCGTCATCGTCTTTGTCATCGTTCGTTGTGTCATTGTCATCGTCGCCGGGGGGTCGTCAAGGGAAGGGGGCAAGGTCCCCGACGACGATTGCCAGAGCTCGCCTCTAGTTTGGGGAGTAAGATACTCTGTTCTTACTAGCTGATGTTTGCGAGGTGGACTTTTTCTCTTGAATCGCCTTTTACGATTAGCAAAGCCATGCGCTGGGCCAATTCTACCCCGGGCCCAGACGGGATTCACTAACGACTTTTATCGACAGCTGACGTTAAATGTGACGTCACATTTAACGCGATCCAAACTCCTGCCTGTAGCCCTGCGTTAAAGGAAAATGGTCGATATTTTTTTGATTTTTCATCTCCACTTCAAATCTTTGAATCATTGAATAATTGTATTTGGTAGTGATAGCTAACTAAATCATCAATTTTAGGGTTAATAAATATGTTTTAGTCTAATAAAATTACATCTTGCTACATTTATAAAATATGCAAATAAAGTAATAACAACCTAACCTCAATTTCGTCAATTCCGTATGATTCAGTTGACACTTGCAATGGCAAACATAGAAGCTTTTTTTCGCGTGTAAGAAGGTATCAACGGAGAGAATGAAAACGGAAGGCATTTAATGAGAATTTATAGGCGGAACTTAAGGGATAACGTTAATCCATTTTAATATGCTTGAGAATCGATTTGTGGAAATATATAGGTATGACTCAGTCTCAACTCGAAATGGCAAACGTAGAAGCTTTTTTTCCATTGTTAGAAGATTTTAACGGAGAGAATGAAAACGGAAGGCATTTAATAAGAATTCATATGCGGAACTTAAGGGATAACTTAAATCCATTTGAAATGCCAGAGAATCGATTTGTGGAAATATATAGGTTATCACGAGAGGCATTACGATATGTCGTTGACATTTTACACCCCCATCTCCCTATAATCCTGTCAAATAAGATCGTATATTGACGTTTGGAGGAAAAAATTGCGATGTCGCTGAATTTTTGCAGAGACCTTCCTTATATAATACTTTTTATCATACTAAAACTCCCCTACAATCGGACTGGAGCTTCGGCCGCCATATTGGAAAATGGCGGCCCAAAGGTGTTTGTTATCGAATATCTCCAAATTGGTTTGAGATAGACAAAATCCCTCAATGGCAAAAATATTTCCCATTTAATTCCCTACAAAAAAGGTGCCTTCTATAGTTTTGGTAGGGGCAAAGGTTACGTCACAAAATCGTGGTTTATATGTTGCTCATTGGAGTACCAGCTTATTTCCAAATTTTCACGCCCAGGATCAAACAATGCCCGGTAAATCCGTAAGAAATCGATCTAAATACAAAAGGACTTTTGTACGGGGTTCATGAAAGCTTCCATTAGTATTTTAAAAAATCAGTTCTGCGAAATCGAATTTTGCATTTACCCGGAACTTGATTTTTTTCTATTGTTGGCAATTCCTCAAAAATGCCCTTTTTGACTGTCCATTATTAAGCACTAAATAGCATTGGAGGAAAAATTCTTCCTACGCACATTGAAATGACTCAAATTATGATCCGATTACAACCAAAGTTTAAATCCAATATGGCTTCTAATTCCTAATATCCACAACATCAAAGTGAATTATGTAACAAAAAGAGTGTAAAAACAGCACGAAAACAGTATTCATATTGTGAATATTAGGAATTAGCATCCATATTGGATTTAAACTTTGGTTGCAATCGGATCATTATTCAAGTAATTTCTATGTGAGTAGAAAGAATTTTTCCTCCAATGCTATTTAGTGCTTAATAATGGACAGTAAAATACGGCAATTTTTTGGAAATGCCAACAATGGAAAAACCCAAATTCCGGGTAAATGCAAAATCCAATTTCGCAGAACTGATTTTTCAAAATACTAATGGAAGCTTTCATGAGCTCCGTACAAAAGTCCATTTGTATTTGAATCGATTTCTTACGGATTTACCGGGAATTGTTTGATGCTGGGCGTGAAAATTTGGAAATTAGATGGTACTCCAATAAGCAACATATAAACCACGATTTTGTGACGTAACCTTTGCCCCTACCAAAATAATAGCACACCTGTTTTGTAGGGAATTAAATGGGAAATATTTTTGCCATTGAGATATTTTGTCTATCTCAAACCAATTTGGAGATATTCGATAACAAACACGTTTTGGCCGCCATTTTCCAACATGGCGGCCGAAGCTCTAGTCCGATTGTAGGGGAGTTTTAGTATGTTGATAAGTATCCTTAAAGGAAGGTCTCTGTAAAAATTCAGCGACATCGCAATTTTTTCCTCCAAAAATTCTTATTTGACAGGATTACTATGAGAAGAAGAACTTCGTCGATTTAACATCATTTTAAGGTCTTGGGACATCGAACTAGGTCCTAGGCAACTAGGATTAGACCTAGGATGAACTAGCCCTAGGCCATAAGCCTAGGCCAAGCCTACTTACGCCAAGCCCTAGGTAGATCTAGGCTAGGCCTACCGCAACCACCCTTCTCTATATTCTACAACTTTTACGACCACCAGAGGCAAAGACAGACAGTATATGTAGACTCTGTCCCCACGTAAGGATGTGGAATGGGTGTCACAATACGAGTCTTCTCTTCTGCACGAGAGGGAGGTTTACACACACACACTCTCTCCACCCTTGACGAGCCGCACACATTGTCGTAGACAAAGAAATTAGGATGGACCAGAACTCTACGACGACGTGAGAAACTAGGGCGCTTCAACCGGTTAGGCCATATTGCGCCGCCTGTGAATGAAAGTAAATGAGAAGAGTTAATGCAGGAATGTTTGATGATTAGATTGTCTTCTAAGTGTATAAATAACAAAATAAAATGATGATGATGAAAGTAATAGCAAAATAAAAGTTATGTTTGTGAATGAAAATAAAGAAAAGAAAGAAATGTGTATGATGTGAATTAAATTTTGCTAAATAGATTACTATGGATGAGAAATTAAGAAAGTTGTCGCCGTTATCATATGATAGAAGTTCTTCATATGATTGGGAGAGATGAAATTGCGTGCGCAAGGCATCAAATTTGGTACATTCTGCTAGCATATGATGTACGGTTAAAGGTACATCACATGTGTCACATATGGGAATAACCTTTTCTCTGGTTAAAAGATATCCGTGAGTTAGGCGTGTGTGGCATATACGAAGTCTAGACAATACCACCTCTTTTCTACGTGAGAGTCGAAACGTTGGTGGACGAATTTTATTTGTCAATGTGGGCATCACACTACGCAATTTGTTATTTTGCAACACATCCCAAGATGCTTGTCGCAAAACCAACAATTTTTGATTGAATCCACTCTTGACATCTGGAACGGGAACTAGATAGAAATCAACGTCGCGACGCTGGGAAGATTCCTTACCTTAGCAGCCCGATCAGCGTGTTAATTTCCCTCTATTAACACGTGTCCAGGTATCCAGCAAAACTATATTATATATCCCTGAGAGGTTAGTTTTCATAACTAGAATTGGATGTCTTGTACTAAATTATGACTAGAATACATGAGTTTTATAGCTTGACGTGAACTTAAGCTATCTGAACACAAAAGGTATTCTCCACAACGACAATGTTGAATGTATTGAAGTGATTTACAAATGGTGAATAACACTCCAGTGAAAATTAAACACGCGTCGCTTAGCCTGAAACGTTCAGTTAAGGTTGAGCAATAAAAGGCACTTCCAACCTTGTTGTCAATTTTGGAGCCATCTGTGAATACCAAAGTATACCTTTGATGTTCATGGCAAATCTTTCTAAAGATAATTTTGAATACACTATTGCAAGTATAGTTTTTATCAAAACGACAAAGGCCGAATATAATACTCGGCTTTGGTGTAGACCAGGGCGGGTGATTGCAAGTATCAAATTTAAAGTCTTTTTGCAGATTAAATTCTATATCATTAAACAAAGGTTTACATCTTAATCCCGGAAGGAAGGGTTGCCATGGGTTTGTTATCAAAGTGTCTGACATATTTCACATTAAAAATATCCCGATTTCCTGGATGGTTATGCAATGGCTTTAATTTTAATTACGTACGTACCCATCAAGAGGTTTCGCCGTTCTGCCAAGGAGGACACACCTGACTCGGCATACAAGCTGACTACCGGGCTTGTTCGAAATGCACGAAGAGCAAGACGACGACCACAATGTTGGACAGTGTCTAGAAGTTTTAGCTTTGAATCATTTTTTGAAGAATATACGAAACATCCATAATCCATCGTGGAGCAAACTAGAGATCTGTAGATTCTCAACATGCAAGTTCTGTCTGCACCCCACGATGTATTGCTTAGAACTTTCAATAAGTTTGATTGATTTTCAACATGTACTTTTTGCGTAAATCACAACGTGGTGTTGTTAATTTACCTCTTTGTCAAATTCCATGCCGAGAAGACGGACATTTGTTTTAATTGTTAAATGGGAGTTGAGTAAGAAAAGTATTAACTCCATAAGAATATCATTGTTGGTGGAGGCGCCGGGTAGATTTAGAAAAGTTTTAATTCCATAAGAATAGCATTGTTGGTGGAGGCGCCGGGTACTCGCTTGATTTTATTATTTCTTTGCTATATATCCAGTTAATATTACGGAGGATGGTATATTGTTTGGATAATAGTTTTAGGTTTAGCAAACGTGACGGTTATTTTTATTTTTGTTTATTTGTGTTAAGGACGCGTCAACCGTTAGGTCAAAATGCACCAATCTAGCCAGGAGGCTATGGGGAGGAGGGGCCCATGCATATTAGAACCAGCCACGGGTAAGGGGCGGAAGGGGTGTTTCTAACGTCGCGGTCGTCATTGTCTTTGTCATCGTTCGTTGTGTCATTGTCATCGTCGTCGTTAAGGTCGTCAAGGGAAGGGGGAGGTATCCTTGACGACGATAGCCAGAGCTCGTCTCTAGTTTCGGGAAGTAATAAACTCCGATCTTACTTGCTGATGTTTGCGAGGTGGACTTTTTCTCCCAACACCGACCCAACTTGCCGGACACGATTCCAAGATAAACTAAGTTTACTACAGAGAGACAACGACGACGTAAAGAACTAGGCCGCTTCTACCGGTTAGGTCATATTGCGCCATCTGTGATAATGAAAGTTGATGAGATGAGTTAATGTTGCTAGAGCTCTCCTCTGGTTTCAGAGAGTAATATACTCCCCTACGTACTAGCAGATGTTTGCGAGATGGACTTCTTCTCTTTCCTCGCCTTTTACCATTAGCAGAGCCATGCTGTGGGCCAAATTTTTCTCCGGGCCCAGACGCTGTTTATCAAATTCAACCGAGATCTAGGATGGCTATAGACGCAGATATATAGAAACCTTGAAACTATATAGCCTTCATTCCAGTTCAGATACTGGCCTTCACCATTAAGCCTACCTTCAGTCCAAGTCAAAGATTGAAGTATTTTATAGTTTATTTGGATGCAGTGCGCGTCAACCATTAGGTCATACCGCACCTCTCTAGCCTTAGGGTAAATGGGGTGTAAAATCCCATGCTGGTCAGAACCAGCCACGGGTAAGGGGAGGGAAGGTCTTTGTCATCGTTCATGAAGTAACAAATCATTCATTATAGACCTACTATATTAATAGTCATGGTCCATTTGGTCCAAGAGTGAGTCAATCATTTGGTCATATTGCTTCACCCTAGCCCAGGGAATATGGGGAGGGCACTAGCGTCCTGGACAGAATCAGCTGTGGGAAGGTTAAAAAAGGGTTAAAATAGAGTTCAAACTGATATAAGGTCAATACTGGCTAGACCCAGCCATAGATGACTAGAGAGACAAGTCACCCTAGTGCAGAAACTGCTAGCCTTCCTTGTAGCCTAGCTGTTAAGCTAGGACCCTACCAATCATTCTGTCGAGGCCAGGCCTGCAACATGCACCAAAATCAAATCCGTCATAGAAAAATCAAGTCTATTTACCTCAGCTCTTCAATAAATTGTGTTCTATCAAATCAACTTCTAATATTTGTGACGAGATTCAATATTATCTACGCCAATTGTGCAAACACGTCTGACATTG
The DNA here is from genome assembly GCA_024449915.1 of Sweltsa coloradensis. Taxonomy (NCBI): domain Eukaryota; kingdom Metazoa; phylum Arthropoda; class Insecta; order Plecoptera; family Chloroperlidae; genus Sweltsa; species Sweltsa coloradensis. Next base: position 73,673 of record JAMZAV010003099.1, read on the forward strand.
CTCTGTGTGGCGTTCATACCATCGTTGTTTGGGATTTCAACAATGTGTGAAGTGAAATAACCCCACGCGTCTGCGTCGTAGCACTACTTTCATTGCGCTCCGCAAAGAAATTGATCCTAGGATTTATTCTCATTATGTTTAATTTATTAGCAATTGCATGCTTTTAGAGACGTAATATTAGTGCAATATTTGTTTCTATGATATTCTTAACTAAAATGATGCTGTTTTGTCATGTCATTCAGTTTAGCAATCATCTTTGTAAACAACGCACTACTTACACTTGAAGCTGCATCTAAGCGGCAGCGATAGAGTGTAAGCTGCGCAGATCGAGCTTATTTGTTTTGAACAAGAAAAACCGACCCAACATGTTGGAAACGATTCCAACCGCGGGCGACTTAAGGTTCAACACGCTAATAACAGAGAGGAGGACTTAAGATTATGAAGGTATCCAACTTTATTATCTTTAGATGCGCGGGCTTTTGGCGTATGTTGCGCAAATGCGTCGTGAAGCTGCATCTAAGCGGCAGCGATAGAACGTAAGCTACGCAGATGCGTAGCGTAGGGTTAAGATCTCATTAAACGAGGGAGCGGAGCGACCGAGTGTCTCCATTCAACTCGAACGGCTCTCATTCTGTGATTCTGTCTGTCTGTCTGTACGTCGAAAATCAGCCGAACCGCTGAACAGATTGGGCTGAAATTTTAAACAGACATTCTGTACGAATTTACTGAGAACTGCTAACAAAATCAGCTATATCCATTGCGATTTAATCCTACAATAAATAAAAATGTGATTTTTAAAATATTGATAGCATTTGTTAAAGCAGCTAGCGGGACGTTATCTACGTGGCTTGCATGGCCTATTGGTAAGCATTTAGTCTACCGCACGGAGGGTTGGGGTTCGATACCCGTTAGCTCTAACTTTTTAATATTTTTACACACACATATTATTTTTGAGGGGTGTTAAATAGGAAATAAAACTTAGGTGATTTTGTTTGCTCTTGGAAATTTGTTAATGTTTCACGCTAATACGTTTTGAACACGATTTGCATTTCAAATGTTCAATTTAAATAACTAGGGAAACGCCAAAGTCGTTGTTAAACGAGTGAGTGAGCCATGTGTTGAGTACCCGGTATCATTCCTCATACTGGGCTAGATCCTTAGGTATAGGGGAGGAAAGGGGATGTTCCCGGGTACTCAACACTTGGCTCACTCACTCACTCGTTTAACAACGACTTTGGCGTTTCCCTAGTTATCAACATCACAAATGGTTGTAATTTATACTTATTCATTCCAATAAAAAGTTTGTGATGCAAATTTATATTGTTTGTATTAAATTTATAGGATAATTTTGAAATTGAAAAAAATATCTCGTATTATTTAGCAAAACCGCAATACGTAGTTCGCATAAAGCCTAAAAAAAAATCAATCGCAGGTCTTTAGAATAGAAGCCCCTCAATTCAATCAATCGAGATAACCTAGGACACGTTGCAAAATCAGCTATTTGATATCATTGGAATGAGAAAATAAACTTTCTAACCAACAAGCAATCTTCTGAAATCTGAGTTATATGATGGGTAGGTCATTTTCCCCTAAATCTTATTGTATTTTTTAAATTTCATTATTTTAAAACTAAGCATCTATGGTTTGTAAGGGAAGATAAGGTAATTTACAATAGAACATATTTTAATGTTTAAAACTTAATTTTATTATGCACTGACGTAAAAAATAATGTGTTCTTTCAAAATATTCCGGATAACGTCTATCTACTGCCACATGTATGTTTTATGTTTGCCACAGTGTTGTAAATTGTTAGTTAAAAGGTCACACTTTACAAGACCAGCCATAGTTTGCTCGACGATGGTGTCGGCGCCTACAGTCGGTCAGCTGGAATGTAATGTCCGCACTGAAAATCTGATAATTTATT